>AFQZ01000040.1:0-109410 GCA_000222935.2 Aciculosporium take MAFF-241224
CAACTAACTTTATTATTAATTTAGCCACCTTTTAATTAACTAACTATATAACCTTCTTACTAAGGCTAGTAAAGATTTTAATAGAGCTAATATAAGAAAGATTATACATGCCTGTTACTAATACTAGATAAATACTAAGGCTTTTAGTAGATTTAAGTTTACCCTTAAAGATAATCTTAAATTTAACTATAAGGTCCTTATTAATATTATGCAAATTAATAAGAAGCCTGTTTTTTATATTATTAACTTAATAACTTTATTCTAAGCCACTTGCTTTCTTAGACCCTAATAATAAAAAGCTTAAGATATCTAGAACGCCCTTAAGGAATATTAGATTAATATATACCTTAGACCCCTAGACTAAATAGTCTATAATACTAAAAAAAACTTTGCTTCTAGTAAATTTAGGCATTTAGCTTAACTATTATTAATTAATATTAATAAAGTCCCCATTAAAGCATATAATAGCATTGAAAAACTTAAGCAATATCACGCCCCTCTTTAAAGAACATATAATATTATTAAGACTAAAGCTTACGGTCTTCTCTTAAAAAAGTAAATGCTTTAAATAGCTATTAAAGCAGTTAATAATTCCACTAGCCTAAATAGCCTTATCCCTACCCTCTTAGTTTTTAAAACCTATCTAAGGATAATAAATAATTCCCCCCTAAGCTTTATAGTTGCCTAAAGAGCTAAAATACTTTAGAAAGCAATAAATAAAGCAAGACGTAGTCTTATAAGGCATTAAGTTAATAATACCCTTAATACTTAAAATAGCCTAATAACCCTACTAATACATAACCTTCCCTTAAACTCTAATATATAAGTTTATTATAAAAAAGGTAAATAAACTAGCTTATATAAGCTTTTTTTAATAAAAGGAAAAACTTATATTATTAAAATACCTTATAGCCCTATAAAGTTTCGATTTATAGTTATTAAACCATATATTACTTTGCTAGAAGCAAAGACCTCTTATAAGGATAACTAAGCTTAAAATAAGAAAGCTATAAGAATAGCTTTAACTTCCTAAGAAGAGCAAGGCCTAGGCCTAAACAACCCAGACTAGGAAAACACTAAGATTAATAAAATTATTTATAAGACTTCTCCTAATAACCTTATAAATCTACTATAAAGAGGCTATAGAAGACCTTAGAAATACCCTTAACTAAAAGCTTTCCTTATAAAGAAAGAAAAGGCTGATTTTTAACTTATAATTAACCTCTATATACAAGGAAAGATAACCATGCCTAAAGAACTATTTAAACTCTCTAATAAGGCTAAAATTAATGCTTTACTAGTAAGAAATATGTTTGAATTTGTTTAATTTAACCCTTAAAAGCATAAAAGCAAGAGACTCTTTAGTTTATAAATAGTATGTAAGATTAAGGGCAAAATAACCAATTCCTTATACAAAAAATTATAATGTGTTATTTAAGGCTATAGCAACCGTGGGAAAGAGGTTATCCTTATATAATTCCTAATGATTTAAAGAGCTAGCCAGAGGCTTATTATTACTCTTGCTTTATTATTAAAAAAGAAAAGGCATTATAGCTTAGTTAAGGGATATTACCTAAGCATATATACAGTTACAAATAAAGCTTAATTACATAATTCTTATAAAGCTTCTAGTATAGATTATACACCTTTACCCGCCAGATATTATTATGATTATAATAAAGCTGCTTTATGGAATTGCAGAAGCAGGCATATATTAGTAGTTAACGTATTTTAATTATTATTATTAAAAACTTTAGATAATTACTTCTACCTACAACCTATGCCTACTTATTTCTTTAAAGGAAAGCTCTTATTTTAAACTTATTAAAATGCAAACTAATAATACATTAGGCCTTAGCTATACTAAATTCTTTAATTATAAAGAAGTTAAATTAAAAAATGCCAGATTTCTTACAAAGCTAAAGCAATGCCTAAAGAAATCAATACTATTAATGTTTAATAGTTGTATTTTAAGTAAAGCTAATAATAATACCTTCTTTTTATAATAAAAGGCATAAGGAAAAAAGCTATTAAAAGTTAACTAAGATAATTAAGCTTAATATATTAAGTAAAGGGCTTAAGGTATATATATTACTCTTATCTGCTAATCTAAAGCCTCTTATAATCTTTTTATTACTACCTGAAGTTAACAACCAGAACCTAATAATATAACAAAGCTTAATAAGAGGCTTAGATAGCAAATTAATAATCAGAATCGCGGACTTTAATATGTACCTCTCTTACTAGAAAATACCTCCCTTTATGTTTTTATTAATAGCTCCTTTACAAATAATAAAAACATTAGTTCATAGCTTAGCTACGTAATCATTATTAGTAATAAGGAAAAGAATGTTAATGCCTTTAAATTTACGCTTATAGGCAACATTATAACCTATAGCTTTATAAAATCTAAAAGAGTTATAAGAAGTACCTTAGTATTAAAGCTATATAAAATAGTCTCAGGAGTTAATATTACTTATATAATAAGTATAACATTAAGCATTATTACTAATTAATTAAATAAGCTAAATATCCTAATTATAATATATACTAACTCTTTTTTATTATATAAGTATATTATTAAATTAGATACTATAAAGGAGAAAAGGCTTATAATTAACATTATAACGCTATGACAGTTATATAAGCAAAGGGAAATCGCGGAAATCTAATAGATAAATAGCTATAATAACCTTACTAATATAATAATAAAGGCCTTTTTGAATAAAAGTCTTAAGACCTTTATAACTAAGAATAAGGCTTAAATCCAAGTAGAAGGTTAGGTAAAGAGACTAGTGTTAAGTGTTAAAGCCGAAGCCAAAGCTGCTTAGAAGGAATTAAGCGTATAACAAAGAGTTTAAATCCGATAAATCCGAACGTAATTAATTAAGGGACTTTAAGGATGCTCTAGACTAGAAAAGGTTATTCATTTAGGTAATATTTCTTATGTATTATAGCGTTATTAATTTTTGCTTATTTGTTGATTTTTACGAATTTTTTACGTGTTTTAGAGCAATTTCTCTTTTTTAATAAAGAGAGAGTTTGCAAGCATTAGAATTGCTTATCTAGAGAATAGAAGGGATATATAATAGCAACTAGGAATTATAAGTCATATACATAATATACATGCCCTAATTAGCTGAATTACTATATTATATAACCTAGGGCAGTACTATAACTATAATACCACACTTTTGCATTATTCCCCTCTTTTCCCTTTAGATAATTATAACCATATAGAAATCAGACCTTTGTTACCCCCCCCCGCGTTATTGCTGCAGCATATCGTACCCCTGTGAAACCATCAATTTAAAAAATAGTTTACTTTTGTTACGGTACAATCCGTGACTGTAGATCCCTACATATAGAGAACGGATTCATTATATAGCTAGTGGAATAATAATAACTTACACTATGCACTTAACTATATAACTTAATAATAGTATATATAAGTACGTTTAATAAACCTTTTATAATAATATTAATAATAGCTTTATAGTTACTTCTAACTAACTATATAATAAATTCACTATATAATAACTAGTAGTAATTACTTATATTTTTTATATAAGGTTTTAACTAAAAATTAAAAATTTACTGCTTTTAGTTAGTAAGATATATTTAGTTAAACTACTAAATTATTAGGTTCTAATAAGCAAGATTATTTTAGTTAAAGTATTAGGATTATTATTATTAATAAGCAAAGTATTATACTAAAACGTTAAGTTTATTACTTATAAGTAAGGCTATAAGCTAAAAGGTAAGAAGAATCTAATAAAACTTATATTTAAATTAATAAGTTTATGCTAAAAATTAAATAATTTCTAAGTATAAACCATAATTATTACTAAAGATAAACTTTACTATATTTATACTTTTTATAAATATCTTAAGTTAAATTTAAACCCTTTTAGTTTAAGAGGAAGACTAGTAACTATTAATAATAAGATTAAGGATTTTTTCTGCTCAAGAAGTTATAAATTCTTTAAAAAAAAGATTTACTAAACCTTAGAACTACTATAACTAGCTAACTAATTATATTATAATAACTTTAGAAAAGAGCTAATTCTAGTAAGAAAGACACTAAAAAAAGCTAAGAAAAAAAAGCTATTTAAATTACTAGCTATTAAACCTAAGATAATATTATTAAGAACTAGAAATACCTAGGCTATAACTATACCCCTTATAGAACTAGAGATCTTAACTATAGTAATATCCCTTAAGAAGCTAGAAACCTTACTTATTATTATACTAATTAAAAAACTAAAGGCTTTATAACTGTTGGAATCGCTTGTATGAAGAATGGAAGGGATACGCCGTATTAACTAGGAATTATGGGTTGCATACAGAATACATACACCCTAATTAGCTAGATTATAAGTTATATAACCTAGGGCTATACTATGGCTATAATACTATACCTCTGTATTATAGCCTGCTTTTTTCTCTTAAAAGAATATATAAATAGATTATTAGACTTTGTTACCCCCTTCTTACACTTATACTATAGTATACTTATAACCTATGCATTACTAACACTAATTAGTAGTTACTAATAACTATAAATTTGCTAGGTTATATATAAAAAAATATATTTAAATGCTTTTACTTATATAACTATAAGGAATTCTAATATTATACTAATTAAAGGATTATTTCTTTAATTATTAACTTTTCCTACTTATTTATAATAATAAGAAGACTTAACTCTTATAGATCTTCTTACTTATTATTAACTATTACTTATTTATAATTAAAACCAGATCTTTACTATTATTTACAGAGAATTAACTAATACTAATTACTTTAATTAGTACTAAACACAAAGCTTAACTTAAAATACTAAAATATCTTTAAGCTAAGGAAAAATAAGAGATAATTTTAAGGAATAGCTTTAAAAGGATATTTATAAAAGAAAACTTCTAAAGAGTACTCTTTCTTAAAAGCTTTATAAATACTACCTAATTTTAACTTAAAATTAAACTAAGTTAGTTAAAAATATTAATATTAATATAGCTACTAAATAATAAATTAACAACTATATTACCTATATAATTAACTATTATATTCTTAACTAAGGAAAAGGTTATAACCTTTTTATTAACTTCTAATAGAATTATAAAAATTAAACTAAGGATGCTTTTAATAAAAGTAATACTAACCTTAAGTATACCCTTTATAATTACCTTAATAATAATAGCATTAAGATAGCTAGAGGATTAAGATTAAATATCTCTAAAGATCTTATTAATATCTTAAATATTAATTCTAATATAGATTATAAACCCTTACTAGAGAAATTAACTAAAAAAGGAAAAGATACTTAATAACTTAAACTTTTTAATAATAAGGATTTCAATAATAATAAAAATTTTTATTTAACTAAAGACCCTTAACCTAAAATGCAAAACCTAACTGGAATAATTTCTAATAATAATTAAAAAGCTCTTAATACTCTTAAAAGACTTTATTAAAAAAAGAATAATATTCTAGAGAAATATATAACTTTATTAATAAAAAATTACTATATTTTAAAGAGAAATGTTCTTAAGTAAGAGTTTCCCCTTTATTTTACTTAAAAGCTTTCCTTATTATGCTTTAAGGTAAAGCCTATATATACTTCCTTAAATACTTTAGGGCAAAGATAATTTTATTCAAGGAGATAACTTAAAATATTAGGAATTACTTTAAAATACCTGAAAATAAGAGCTTTTATAAAACATAATTTACTAATTTATGCCTTTACTATATTATTATAAAACACCTAATAAAAAATAAGTTAGAATGCTTAAAAATCCTTCTTAACTAACTTATAAAGATTTTTAATAGCCTTTATAACTCTTTTAAATAAAATATAATTCTTTTTATTAAGTATAATAAGTAATAAATAATAATAATAATTTTTATAATACTAAATTTAAGAATATGCCAACCTTTAAAGAATTTATTAGTAATCTTTAAAATTACCTCTTAGTAATAAACATACTACTAACCTTTATAAGTTAGTTACTTACAACTACTAATAACAATCTAAATGCCCTTATTACCTATTCTATAAACTAAAATACTAATATAGTAATGTTTATAAACCAATGCTATTTATAAGCTATATATTATAAAAAACCTTAAGCTAAAATAAGCTTAAAGAAATGCTTTATATACTATAAAGAAAAATGCTAGTTAACTAATCATCCTGCCTTTAAGCAAAAGACAGTAAAAGCAACTTAATAGAAGAACAGAAAACACTAAAAACTACCTTCTAAATACTAATACTATATATTCTTATAAGCCTATAAGGGTAAATTAGCCTAACTTACTGCTTTTAATAATAATAGTAAGAATAAACATAAAAAAGCCACTTAAAACGCTGCTTTCCTTATTATTAATAAAGAAGAGAAACTAAATAATAAAAAGGATTATAATACTCTCTCTTTTATAGTATTTTTTATATAAGTACTAAATTCCCCGGTCTTTTTAGTATTAACTATAAACTTCTTATAAAATAATACTTTTAAACATACCTTATTTCTTAAGAACCCCTATAACTATAATACTAATAAAAAACCTTAATAACATATATATCTTATAAATATAACATATATAGCAGATACATTCTATAGTATACTCCTGGATATAAAAGCATTAGGAATTTTAACTACTAGCTAAGGCTAAGTTAACACTCTAATAAAGATTATAAAAAACCTTATATTTAAGCATTCTTTTAACTAAAGAACTATTGCTTTTAGAGCCGGTACTATGACTTTAACTAGTATTTTAAAGCTTCTAACAATTTTTAGCACAATACCTTTCTATATACTTAATAGTACTATACTGTTTTTATATTTTATTATAAATATAGATAAAATAAGTGTTAAACTTAACAATCTTAAGAATCTTCTAATAGAGATAAAAAGGTACCTATTATTAGGAAATAGGGATATCCTTAGTAAATAGCTAGTTCCTAAGAACCTGCTATCTTTATGCTTTTTAAAATCAAAATCTGTTAACTTTATTACTGATTTAGTTATCCATTAATTAACTGATTAAATGATCTTCTTGCCAGGGCTAGTAAAGAATTTAATAAGGCTAATATAGGAAAAATCACGCATGCTTGCCATTAATGCCAAATAAATGTAAAAGCTTTAAGTAGATTTAAGTTTACTCTTAAAAAATAATCTTGAATTTAATTATAAGGTCCTTATTAATATTATATAAATTAATAAGAAACCGGTTCTATATATTATAAATTTAGTAATATTATTTTAAGCTGCCTGCTTTCTTAAACCTTAATAATAAAAAGCTTAAGATATTTAAAATGCCCTTAAAAAGTGCTAAATTAATATATATTTTAAACCCCTAAACTAAATAGTTTATAATACTAAAAGGAACTTTGCTTTTAGTAAATTTAGGCATTTAGCTTAACTATTATTAATTAATATTAACAAAGTCCCTATTAAGGCTTATTGTCGGAATCGCTCGTATGGATGATGGAAGGGATACGCCGTATTAACCAGGAATTATAGGTTGCACACAGAATGCACACACCCTAATTAGCTAGATTACAGGTCATGTAACCTAGGGCCGTACTATAGCCATAACACTATACCTCTGCATTATAGCCTGCTTCTTCCCCTCTTTTAGAAACATAAATAAATTAATTATTAACCCCCCCCCCTACATTTATACTACAGCATACTTATAATCTAAGCGTTACTAACACTAATTAGTAGTTACTAATAACTATAGATTTGTTAGGTCATACCCAGAAGAGACTCATTTAAATGCTTTTACTTATATAACTATAAGAAATTCTAATATTATGCTAACTAAAGGATTATTTCTTTAAATCATTAACTATTAAATCGTCTATAATTATAAAAAGACTTAACTCTTATAGATCTTCTCCCTTATTATTAACTATTACTTATCCATAATTAAAACCAGATCTTTACTATTATTTATAGAGAACCAACGCCAACCACTTTAATTAGTACTAAACATAAAGCCTAAAACACTAAAATATCTTTAAGCTAAGGAAAAATAGATGATTTTAATAAACAACTCTAAAAGGATGTCTATAGAAGAGAACTTCTAAAGAGCACCCTATCCTAAAAACTTTACAAGCACTATTTAATTCTATCCTTTAATTAGACTAAGTTAGTTAACAATATTAATATTAATATAGCTACTGAACAACAGATTAATAACTGTATTATATATACGATTAACTACTATATTCTTAACAAAGGAAAAGGGCATAATCTCCTTATTAACTTTTAGCGAGATTATGAAAATTAGATAAAGGATACTTTTAATAAAATCAATAACAACCTTAAGTATACCCTTTGTGATTACCTTAATAATAATGGTGTCAAAACAGCCAGAGGATTAAGATTAAACGTCTTTAAAGATCTTATTAATATCTTAAACATTAACCCTAATATAGAATACAAACCTTTACTAGAAAAAGTAACTAAAAAAGGAGAAGAGATTTAACGACTTAAACTTTCTAATAACAAGAACTCTAATAATAAAGATTTTTATTTAACTAAAGACCCTCCCCTAGAACCACAAACCCTAACTAGAACACTTTCTAATAGTAATTAAAAAGCCCTTAATACTCTTAAGAGACTTTACTAAAAAGAAGAATAATATTCTAGAGAAGTATATGACTTTATTAACAAAAAGTTACTATATTTTAAAGAGAAATATTCTTAAGTAGGAGTTTCCCCCTTACTTTACCTAAAAGCCTTCCCTATTATGCTTTAAGGTAAAGCCTATACATACTTCCTTAAATACTTTAGAGCAAAGACAATCCTATTTAAGGAGATAACTTAGAACATTAGGAATCACTTTAAAACACCTAAGAATAAGAGCTTTTATAAAACACAATTTACTAATCTATGCCTTCGCTATATTATTATAAAACATCTAATAAAGAATAAGTTAGAATGCTTAGAAATTCTTCTTAACTAACTTATAAAGATATTTAATAGCCTTTATAACCCTCTTAAACAAGATACAATTCTTCTTTATTAAGTACGATAAGCAATAGAAAATGACAATGATTTCTATAATGCTAAATTTAGGAATGTGCTAACCTTTAAAGGATTTATTAGTAATCTTCGAAATTACCTCTTAGCAATGGACATACTACTAACCTCTATAAGTTAGTTACTAACAACTACTAATAACAATTCAACTGCCCTTATTACCTGGTCTATAGACTAAAACACTAACATAGCAATGTTTACAGACTAATGCTATTTACAAGCTATATATTATAAAAAACCTTAAGCCAGAGCAAGCTTAAAGAAATGCTTTATCTGTTATAAAGAAGGATACTAGTTAACTAACCATCCTACCTCTAAGCAGAAGAAAGCAAAAGCAACTTAGTAAAATAACAGAAAACACTAAAAACCACCCTTTAAACGCCAATACTATGCATTCCTACAGGCTTATAAAGGCGAAATGGCCTAACTTACTGCTACTAATAATAGTAGTAAGGATAAACACGAAAAAGCCGCTTAGAACGCCGCTTTTCTTACTACTAATGAAAAAGAGGAACCAGATAATAAAGAGGCTTGTAATACTCTCTCCTTTATAATATTCTTTATGTAAGCACTAAATCCCCTACTCTTTTTCTAATTAACTATAAACTTCTTGTAGGATAATGCTTTTAAACATGCCTTATTTTTTAAAGACCCCTATAACCATAATACTAATAAACAACCTTAATAACACGTATATCTTATGGATATAAGATATGCAGCGGATATATTTTATAGTATACTTTTAAATATAGGAGTATTAGGAATTTCAACTGCTGGCCAAGGCTAAGTTAACGCTCTAATGAAAATTATAAAGAACCTTATAATTAAGCATTCCTCTAACCAAAGGACTATTACCTTTAGAGCTAGTACTGTGACTTTAACTGGTATTTTAAAGCTTCTAACGATTTTTAGCATAATACCTTTCTATATGCTTAATAGTGCTATACTGTTTTTATATTTTATTATAAATATAGATAAAATAGGTATTAAACTTAACAATCTTAAGAATCTTCTAATCTAAGGAAACAAAAAGGTACCTATTATTAGGAAATAAGGATATCCTTAGTAGACAGCCAGTTCTTAAGAACCTGCCATCTTTATGCTTTTTAAAGCCAAAATCCGTTAACTTTATTGCTAATTTAGTTATCTGTTAATCGACTGATTAAATAACCTTCTTGCCAGGGCTGGTAAAGAATTTAATAAGGCTAACATAGGGAAAATCATATATGCTTGCCATTAATGCCAGATGAATGCAAAAGCTTTGAGTAGATTTAAATTCACTCTTAAAGACAATATTAAATTTAACTATAAGGTCCTTGTTAATATTATGCAAATTAACGAAAAGCCGGTCCTATATGTTATAAATTTAGTAATATCATTTTAAGCTGCCTGCTTTTTTATACCTTAACAATAGAAAGCTTAAGATATCTGGAATGCCCTTAAAGAGTGCTGGATTAATATATATCTTAGACCCCTAAACTAGATAGTCCATAATGCCGGAAGAAACTTTGCTTCTAGCAAATTTAGGCATTTAGCTTGACTATTATTAATTAATATTAACGAAGTCCCTGTTAAGGCTTATAATAGCATCAGAAAACTTAAGCGATATTATGCCTCTCTTTACAGAGCATATAATATTATTAAGACTAAAGCTAATGGTTTTCTCTTAAAAGAGCAGATACTTTAAATAGCTATTAAAGCAGTTAATAACTCTGCCAGTCTAAATAGTCTTATTCCTACCCTTCTAGTCTTTAGAACCTATCTAAGGATAACGAATAATTCCCCCCTAAGCTTTATGGTTGCCTAAAGAGCTAAGATACTTTGAAAAGCAATAGATAAAGCAAGACGTAGTCTTGTAAGACGCTAAGTCCATAATGCTCTTAATACCCGTAATAGCCTAATAACCCTGCTTATATATACTCTTCCTTTAAATTCTAATGTATGAGTTTATTACGAAAAAGGCAAATGGACTAGCCCCTATAAGCTTCTCTTAATAGAAGGAGAGACTTATATTATTAAGATACCTTATGGCCCTATAAAGTTTTGGTCTATAGTTATTAAACCGTATATAACCTTACTAGAGGTGGAATCTTCTTATAAGGAAGACCTGGTTTATGAGGAAGACCTGGTTTAAGGTAATGAAAATCATAAAAACCCCCCTAATAACCTAATAACTCTATTATAAAGAGGACGTGGAAGACCCTGGAAACACCCTTAAGTAGAGGCTTTTCTTACTAAGAAAAAAAAGGCTGATTTTTAACTTGTAATTAACCTCTATACGTAAGGAAAAATTAATACACCCGGAGAACCTTTTAAACTCTCTAATAAAGCAGAGATTAATGCTTTACTAGTAAGGAATGTGTTTAAATTTATAAAATTTAACCCGTAAAGGCATAGAGGTAAAAGACTCTTTAGCTCGCGGATGGTAAGAGAAGTTAAAGGCAAGGCAACTAACTCCCTATATAAAAAGTCACGATATATTATCCAAGGCCATAGTAACCATAGGAAAGAGGTTATTCTTATATAGTCCCTAACAATTTAGAGAGCTAGTTAAAGGCTTATTATTGCCCTTGCTCCCTTATTAAAAAAGAAAGGCATTATGGTTTAGCTAAGGGATATTACCTAAGCATATGTATAGTTACAGACGAAGCTTAATTACATAATTCTTATAAAGCTTTTAGTATAAATTACATACCTTTACCCGCTAGACGTTATTATGGTTATAATTAAGCTGCTATACGGAATAGCAAAGGCTGGCATACATTAGTAGTCGATGTATTTTAATTATTATTATTAGAGACTATAGATAATAACCTTTATATATAACCCTTATCTTCTTATTTCTTTTAGTAAAAGCTTGTGTTTTAGAATTATTAGAATGCAGACTGATAATACCTTAGGACTTAGTAATGCTAAGTTTTTTAATTATAAAGAAATTAAGTTAAAAAACGCTAAATTCCTTATAAAGCTAAAAGAGAGGTTAATGATTTTAATACTATTAATGTTCAATGGTTGCATTTTAAGCGAAGTTAATAATAACACCTTCTTTTTATAATAAAAGGAATAAGGAAGGAAGCTATTACAAGTTAATGACCTGACTGACTAAGCGAAATATGTTGAACAGCGAGCATAAAGAGCGTACATTGCTCTAATATATTAACCTAAAGCATCTTACAATCTTTCTGTTACTGCCTAAGTCTAACATCCAGGATCCGATAATGTTTTAAGGCTTAATAAAAGACTTTAATAGTAAATTAATAATTAAGACTATAGACTTTAATATATATCTCTTTTGCTAGAAAACACTGCTCTTTATGTCTTTATTAATAGTTCTTTTGCAAACAATAAAGACCTTAGCTCTTAACTAGGCTATATAATCATCCTAGGTAATAAAAGGAAGGATGACGATACCTCTGAATTTACCCTTAAAGGAAATATCATAATATATAGCTTAATAAAATTTAAAAGAGTCATAAGAAGTGCATTAGCTTCCAAGCTATATGGGATGGTTTAAGGTGTTAACATTGCCTACGCAATAAGCACTACTCTAAATATTATTACCAACCAATTAAATAAGCTGAAAATTCTAATAATAATATATACTAACTCTTTCTTACTATATAAATGCATTGTTAAGCTAGGGATAATAAAGGAAAAGAGGCTAATGATTAATATTATAGCTTTATGGCAGTTATATAAGAGGAGAGAAGTGGCTGAGATACGCTAGATTAATGGCAATAATAATCCTGTGGATATAATAATAAAAGCTTTACTAAATAAAGCTCTTAAGACCTTTATAACAAAGAATAAAGCCTAAATCCATGTAAAAGGATAGGTTAAAAGACCTGTTGTGAGAATTGCTATAAGAGCCGCCGCTAGAGCCGCTAAAGAATAAAAAAGTCCTAATTCCTCACCAAATCCAACGACAAATTAAGCGCCTAATAAAGAGCTTAAATTTAATGAATTCGAATGCGATTATAAGCGCCTAATTTAGTAGGATTGAACGCGGGAATTACACTCTTTAGCCCCCCCCCCCCCACAACACTCTTTGCCTCCACAACTATTTAGCCTGGACCAACAAAAGTCATTCATTTAAAGGATGTTTTTCGCTTTATTACTTGTTTATTAATATCTGATTATTTAGGGCGTTTTATGCATTTTTTTAGAGTAATTCCTCTTCTTCTTTAATAGAGAGAGAATTTATAAGTATTGGAATCGCTTATATAGATAATAGAAGGGATACGCCGCATTAACTAGGAATTATGGGTTATATATAGAATGCATGCACCCTAATTGGCTGGATCACAGGTTATGTGACCTGGGGCCGTACTGTAGCCATAACACTATACCTCCGCATTATAGCCTGCTTCTTCCCCTCTTTTAGAGATATAGATGAATTAAATATTAAACCCCCCCCCCCCTACATTTGTGCTACAGCATACTTGTAACCTGAGCGCTACTAACAGTAACTAACTCTTTATATAAAAAATTGCAATATATTATCTAAGGCCATAGTAACTAAGGAAAAGAGGTTATTTTTATGCAGTCTCTAATGATTTAAAGAGCTAGTTAAAGGCTTATTATTACCCTTACTTTTTTATTAAAAAAGAAAGGTATTATAGTTTAGCTTAGAAATATTACCTAGGTATATATTTAATTACAAACAAAGCTAAATTATATGATTCTTATAAAGCTTTTTATATAAATTACATATCTCTACCTGCTAGATGTTATTATAGTTATAATTAAGCTGCTATATAGAATAATAAAGGCTAGCACACACTAGTGGTTAATATACTTTAATTATTATTATTAAAAGCTATAAATAATAACCTTTATATATGACCCTTACTTCCTTATTTCTTCTAGCAAAAATACCTACTTTGGAATTAATAGAATACAGACTAATAACACCTTAGGACTTAGTAATGCCGAATTCTTTAATTATAAAGAGGTTAAATTAAAAAATACTAAATTCCTTATAAAGCTAAAAGAGAAGTTAATAATTTTAATACTACTAATGTTTAACAGCTGTATTTTAAGCAAAATTAATATTAATATCTTTTTCTTATAATAAAAAGCCTAAGAAAAGAGGTTATTAAAAGTTAATAATCCGACTAACTAAGCAAGATATGTTAAGCAATAAGCCTAAGAAGTATATATTACTCTTATATATTAACCTAAAGCATCTTATAATCTTTTTATTACTATTTAAGTTTAATAACTAGAATCTAATAATGTTTTAAGGCTTAATAGAAGACTTTAATAGTAAATTAATAATTAAAACTATAGACTTTAGTATATATCTCTCTTACTAGAAAACGCTGCTTTTTATGTTTTTATTAATAGTTCTTTTATAAATAATAAAGACCTTAGCTCTTAACTAAGCTATATAATTATCCTAAGTAATAAAAAAAAGAATAATAATACCTTTAAATTTACTCTTAAAGGAAATATTATAACTTATAGCTTTATTAAATCTAAGAGAGTTATAAGGAGTACCTTAGCTTTTAAGCTATATAGGATGGTTTAAGGTATTAACATTGCCTATATAATAAACACTACCCTTAATATTATTACTAACTAATTAAATAAACTGAAAATCCTAATAATAATATATACTAACTCTTTCTTACTATATAAATATATTATTAAGCTAGGTATTATAAAGGAAAAGAGGCTAATAATTAATATTATAGCTTTAAGGTAGTTATATAAGAGAAGAGAAGTAGCTGAAATATAATAAATTAATAGTAATAATAATCCTGTGGATATAATAATAAAAGCTTTACTAAATAAAGCTCTTAAGACCTTTATAATAAAAAATAAAGTCTGAATCTATATAAAAAAATAGGTTAAAAGACTTATTATAAGAGTTGCTGTAAGAGCCGCTGCCGGAGCTGCTAAAGAATAAGAAAGTCCTAATTCCTTACTAAATTTAACAATAAATTAAGCGCCTAGAAAAGAGTTTAAATTTAATAAATTCGAACGCGATTATAAGCACCTAATTTAGTAGGATTAAACGCGGGAATTACACTCTTTAGCCCTATAACTATTCGACCTAAACTAATATAAGTTATTCATTTAGAAGATGTTTTTCGCTTTATTACTAGTTTATTAATATCTGATTATTAGGGCATTTTATACATTTTTTTAGAGCAATTTCTCTTTTTTAATAAAGAGAGAATTTGTAAGTGTTAGAATTGCTAATATAGAGAATAAAAGAAATATGCTGTATTAACCAGGAATTATAGGTTATACACAGAATATATATACCCTAATTAGCTGGATTATAGGTTATGTAACCTAGGGCTGTACCATAGCTATAACACTATACCTTTGCATTATAGCCTGCTTCTTCCTCTTAAAAGAATATATAAATAGATTATTAGACTTTGTTACCCCCCCCTTACACTTGTGCTGCAGCATACTTGTAACCTGCGCGTTACCAATAATAACTTATAAGACTAATAAGTACTAGGAATACCCTTTTAACTATAGTTTTTAGCTATAATTAAGATAATATTCTTAAGAAAGACTTAGAAAATAATAAGGTATAAGAGATAGTTATAAGTAGTAAAAGATAATAAAAATAACTAAATATTATCTTATTAATTATACTATAATTAAAAAAGATTATTACTTTAAGTAAAGAATTATTAGAAAGTATTAGGTTAATTTACTATAAGTCTTCTGCCCTTTTAAATAATAAAAATAATAAAGGAATAAAAAACCTTATTATATTAAAATAAGTGTAAAAGTTTATAGTACCTAAAGATTTAACTAACCCTAATAAACTAATAAATCTAACTATTTAAGGGGTAAAAGACCCTTTAATAATAAAAAAGTTTATTATTTTTAAAGAAAAGAAAAAGAAATTAGCTAAAAGGTCTTAATTTTCTAAGAACTTATTGTTATGGTCTCGCTAGAATGCTACTACAGAGCTAGGGACTTAAATAAGAAAAATATTTATAAAGAAGAAGAGAAGAAAAAGATCTATCTAATTTTAGTATTCCTACCTTTATAGTTATATATGTAACTAGGGCCTAAACTGCTTATATATTGCTTATATAATACTATATACTCTCTAGCTATATAAATCTAAGCTTTAAGCTTAAATCTATTATATAGCCCCTTTCTCGCCGTTTAAAGGTTAGAGCGAAGCGTTATATGGTCTCCTATGCGTCCGCCCTATATATATTATTTAATTTTTTTTTTAACTTAAATGCCTTATAGCAGAATATAGTTAGGAATTAGGTCGCCCCTTATACAGGCCTGTTATTATTATATATATCGCCTTATTATGCCTTATATTACTCTAGTACTGTTATGGTCTCGCTAGAATGCAACTGCAGAGCTAGTAACTTAAATAAGAATATTATTGATAAAGAAAAAGAGAAGGAAAAGGTCTATTTAATTCTAGTAACCTTGCCTTTATAGTTATATATACAACTAGGGCCTAAGCTGCTTATATATTACTTATATATTACTTATATAAAGCTGTTTGCTTTCTAGCCATATAGATTTAAGCTTTAAGCTTAAATTTATTATATAGCCCCCTTCTTACTATCTAAATATTAAAGCAAAGCATTATAGTTAGTAATTAGGTCGCCCCTTATACGGGCCTGTTATTATAATATACATTGCCCTATTATATCTTATAATACTTTAGTACTACTATATTTAAAAAACTTTTTAAAGGTTTCTATATTAGCTAGATATATCCTGCCCACTTTATTAATATATCCTGTTAGTTACCCTAACCCTAGGCATTTCTTATTATTATTATTTCCTTAATCTTATATTTTGCTAAATTTAGATTATCCTTATAAAGCAGGAGTATTAAGCCTGGTTTAGAATTAGCTAGGTATTATAATAAGAGCGGATTAATAGCTACCCTTTTAATAAGGTTTATATAAAAAACTAGGTATATTCTCTATAGGATATTTAAATAAATAGTAAGTAAAGTTAGCATTTTTAAGACCTTATATTTTACTTTTATGTAGTTAAGTTTTTAGCTAAAATAGTTTATCTTTATATAATAAAGATTTAATTATATAAAATCCCTTATTTAGTAATGTTCTACTAGATACTAGGAAATATTTACTATATCCTACTAATATTATTATATAAAATTAATTATAGCTTATACTATTACTATCTCTTTCTAAATATATTTTAAGAATAATACAGCTTTTTCCTTAAGTAAGGTTAGGCTTTTAGTCTTATTTAATATACACTAAACTAATTTAATATTAAAGCCCTTTAGCGCTTGGTTTATACTTATACTAGTTACTATAGAAATCTAGTTATTAAGTACTATTTAATAAGCTAGTAAATAGTTAGCCTAATTATACTATAAAAAGGTAATAACTACTTATAAAACTACTTATATTTCCTAGTTTACTTATTTTATACTACTATTTATTTAAGAATAATAAAATATAAATAATAATTACTTAATACCTACTTACTTATAAAGTATAGTTTAAAAGTAATTAAGCTAGTTTAAACTATAGTTAAAAATAATCTAATAAGGAAATCTATAGAAATACTACTAGTAATGTTTAAACCGTTCTGCACACACTTTAGCTACTATACTTATTATTACCTTTAATTATACATACTTTAAGAGATAGTCTATAATAACTATTAGGAAGTATAGTAATACCTTATTATATACTAGAAGTTTTATTATAAAATCTACTAAGATTTATAACTAATAATAGTTTATAGTTAGTATAGGCTTTAATAAACCCTAATAAAGTTATTAGCTCTTATACCTACTAAAGTAATAATAGTTTTATATATACTATACTATATTCTTTAATATTCTATCCTAGTAGTAATCCCTATATAGTACCTAAAAAGTAGTATTTTGCCCTAAGTAGCCTAATATAAGCAAGTTATAAACCTGCTATATAAGTAAGGTAATAAGAGGCTTATAATAAGATACTTAAAGCTATCCCTAAAATTATAATACTCTTTATATATTTAAAGTATAGTTTGCTATTTATAACTAGGTTTTTATAAATATAAGAAACTTTTACTTTACTATTAGTACGATTTCTAATTAAATTTAGTATAAACTATCTTTAGTAACCCTTTAGTTTTATAAATTCTAAAGCTATTTATCCTAAAATAAATTAAAGCTTAATAGGAAAGGACTTAAAACCTTTAGACTAGAACCTATTATTATATTTAAATTATTTAGATTATTTTTATCTTAGTTATTACTCTCCTTTAGTTTGTCTATTATTTATACTCTAACTGGGTTTATAGTATTAGCTCTTAACTCTTAGATTATCTTTAATATCCTTTAAATTAGGTAAAATATATAACTTACTAGCTATTTTCCTTTTCTTTAATCTTAGTCTTATTAAAATAAAGCATTTAAATAACCTGCCTATATACCTAGGTAATAGTATAAGTAATAGTTAAAAAGGGATAATATTTCTGCTTATCTTACTTATTTTTTAAATATCTCCTAAGGGGCTGTAAAATACTTTAGGTTCTTATAATTTATAAGGATTATAAATAGCTAGGCTATGCTTCTTAGCTTAGCTAACTATTCTTTTAGGTAGAAAATAATACTAAAGAGCTCCTTATTATAAATTATATAATTCTGCTATATAGCTATTAGCTATACTAAGTGGTATACTACTAGCTTTTATACTTCCTTTAAATTATATTAAGAGAGGCATCTGCCTATAGCCTTATTAAAGAAGTTAGCCTTTATTTATATCTTTAAGTTAAAATCCTATTATATAAGGATTAAGAATAAAATAAAGGTAGCTTTAAGCGCCTAAAATGCCTTTTTATATTCTAAGGACTAATAAAACCTAGTAGCCTTCTTAGTAAGGTTAGTTAGAGGGCTTATAAGGTTTAAAAAGTTATTAATAAACTCCTAATAAAAATTTATAAAGCCTAAGAAGCTTTATACCCTATTAACTATTTAAGGGGACTCTTAATCCTAAATAGCTGTAATCTTCTTTAGATTAAGGTAGATAGCCTTTCTAGCTTTTATAATAAAACCTAGGTACTTTATCTTTATAACTATAAATATATACTTATTAATATCTAAGTATAGCCTAGTATATTTTAGTTATTATAGGACCTCCTATACTTTTACTATATAATCTTTTTTAAAGCCCTTAATATAAATAAGGATATTATTTAAATAAGCTATTATAAAGTCTTTTAATATATTCCCTAAGGTATTATTAATATATTATTAAAAAGTAGCAGGTACCTTTACTAAACTAAAAGGGCAAACTAATTACTTAAAAAGTCTAAATTATATTTAAAATACTATTAACTACTTATTCCCTTTAGTAACCTATAGCTTATAAAAGGCTATATAAATATTAAGCTTAGTAAAGTATCTTGCTTTAGCTAGAAAGTAAAGGGTCTTTTTAATTAAAAAAAGGGAGTACTTATCCTAGGCTATAACTTTATTTAATGCCTAATAGTTTATATAAAATTACTAACCCTTTCCTACCTTCTTAATAAGTAAGACTAAAGCCCTAGCTAATAAAGAGCTAGCTTATATTTAACCTTTATTTATAAGATTTATAATTTAATTTTATATTTTTAAAAGCTACTCCTAAGGTATATTATATAAAGAAGCCTAAGAAAGCTTAGGGTTTATATTACTAGGGGCTTTTTATAGTTAAATATAATAGTCTATAGTCCCTTTATATAATAGTAATATATTTGCCTTTTTTTTATTAAATAAGTCTTTAAAATCCTAAAGCTCTTCTAGTAGGCAGTCTAAAAGCATTCTAACTAGGTCTGATTTAAGTGTAATAATATTAAGTATTAAGGTTATATTTTATAAGTTAGTAGCTAGAAACTATATATTTTTTTCTTTTCTTACTACTGTTTATTATACTATCTTTATATATATTAAACCTAATATTATAATTATTAGAGTTACTACCTTTTTAGTAAATATTACTTATATCTAAAGGTTTCTTAAAGAACAAATTATAAGTAACTCTTAAGCTATATAAATTATAATATTATATTACTTTAACTATAGGGTTCTTAAGATATATAACTAGGTAAGACCTAGGATTATATATATTAAAACTAGAAAACTCTATTTATTTATATTAGTAGTAAATTAGGTAAACCTAGATATTATAGTTAAGCCTTAATAATAGCTATTCTAGCCTTACTTTTTAATAAAAATAGCTATTTAAATTATTTAAGATTAGGCTAATAAGAATATAAAAAACACTATACTTTATATAAAAGATTTACTTATAGTAAAATAGCTATTATACTTACTGCTGGTTTCACAGGGTGTGATTGCTGTAGCAATAACAGGGGGGTAACAAAGGTCTGATTTCTATATAATTATAATTATCTAAAGGGAAAAGAGGGGGACAATGCAGAAGTGTGGTATTATGGCCATAGTACTGCCCTAGGTTATATGACATAGTAATCTAGCTAATTAGGGCACGTATATCGTGCATATAACCTATAATTCCCGGTTACTATTGTGTATCCCTTCCATCCTTAAGACAAGCAATTCTAATACTTGTAAACTCTCTCTTTATTAAAAAAGAGGAATTGCTTTAAAACACGTAAAAAAAATCCATAAAAATCAACAAATAAGCAAAAATTAATAACGTCGCAATATATAAGAAATATTACCTAAATAAATAACTTTTCCCTAGTCTAGAGCATCCTTAAAGTCCCTTAATCAATCGCGTTTAGATTTATTAAATTTGAACTCTTTATTACGCGCTTAAGCAGCTTTAGCTTTAACGCTTAATACCGGTCTCTTTACCCAACCTTCTACTTAAATCCAAGCCTTATTCTTAGTAATAAAGGTCTTAAGGCTTCTATTTAGGGAAGCCTTTATTATTGCATTAGCAAGGTTATTATAGCCATTTATCTATCAGATTTCCACGATTTCCCTTTGCTTATATAACTGTTATAGCGCCATAATATTAATTATAAGCCTTTTCTCCTTTATAGTGCCTAATTTAACAATATACTTATATAATAAAAAAGAGTTAGTGTATATTACAATCAGGATATTTAGCTTGTTTAATTAATTGGTAATAATCCTTAAAGTTATACTTATTATATAAGCAATATCAACTCCTTAGACTATTCTGTACAGCTCTAATGCTAAGGCGCTTCTTATAACTCTTTTAAATTTTATAGAGCTATAGGTTATAATATTGCCTATAAGTATGAATTCGGAGGCATTAACGTTCTTTTCCTTATTTCTAAGAATAATCACATAGCCGATTTACAAGCTAAGGTCTTTATTATTAGTAAAGAAGCTATTAATAAAAATATAAAGGGAGGCATTTTCTAGTAAGAGAGGCACATAGCGAAGTCCGTAAGTCTGATTGTTAATTTACCACTTAAGCCTCTTATTAAGCTTTGTTATATTATCAGGTTTTGGTTATTAACTTTAGGTAGTAACAGAAAGATCATAAGAGGCTTTGGGTTGGCAGATAAGAGCAATGTATATACCTCAAGCTCTCTGCTTAACATATTAAGCTTAATTATCCTAGTTAACTTCTAACAACTTCTTTCCTTATGCCTTTTATTATAGGAAGAAGGTGTTATTATTAGCTTTGCTTAAAATGCAACTATTAAACATTAACAGTGTTGATTTCTCTAGGCATTGCTTTGGCTTTGCGAGAAATCCGGCATTTTTCAACTTAACTTCTTTACGATTAAAGAATTTAGTATTGCTAAGGCCTAATGTGTTATTAGTTTACATTTTAATAAGTCTAAAACAAGAGCTTTCCTTTAAAGAAATAAGTAGACATAGGTTGTAGGTAAAAGTAATTATTTAGAGTTTTTAGCAATAATGATTAAAATACATTAACTACTAATGCATGCCTACTTCCGCAATTCCGTAAAGTAGCTTTATTACAACTATAATAACATCTAGCGGGTAGAGGTGTGCAATCTGTGCTAGAAGCTTTACAAGGATTATACAATTAAGCTTTATCTGTAACTGTATATATGCTTAGGTAATATCCCTTAACTAAGCTATAATGTCTTCTCTTTTTAATAATGGAGTAAGAGCGATGATAAGCCTCTGGCTAGCTCTTTAAATTATCAGGGACTGCATAAGGATAATCTCTTTCCCATAGTTGCTATAGCCTTAAATAACACATTATAATTTTTTATATAGGGAATTAGTTACTTTTCCCTTAATCTTACGTACTATTTATAAACTAAAGAGTCTCTTGCTTCTATGCTTTTAAGGGTTAAATTAAACAAATTCAAATATATTTCTCGCTAGTAGAGCATTAATCTTAGCCTTGTTAGAGAGTTTAAATAGTTCTCCAGGCGTGGTTATCTTTCTTTGCGTGCAGAGGTTAATTATAAGTTAAAAATCTGCCTTTTCTTTCTCTATAAGGAAAGCTTTTAGTCGAGGGTATTTCCAAGGTCTTCCACGGCCTCTTTATATTGGATTTATAGGGTTATTAGGGGGAGTCTTATAAACAATTTTATTAGGGGAAGTCTTGTAAACAATTTCGTTAGGGGAAGTCTTGTGAATAATTTCATTAGGGGAAGTCTTGTGAATAATTTTGTTAATCTCGGCGTTTTCCTAGTCTGGGTTGTTTAGGCATATGCCTTGCCCTTCTTAGGAAGTTAAAGCTATTCCTATAGCTTCCTTATTTTAAGCTTAGTTATCCTTATAAGAAGTCTCTGCTTCCGGCAAAGTAATATATAACTTAATAACTATAGATTAAAACTTTATAGGGCCATAAGGCATCTTAATAATATAAGTCTCTCCTTCCATTAAAAAAAGCTTATATAGGCCAGTCTATCTACCTTTCTTATAATAAACTCATATATTAGAGTTTAAGGGGAAATTATATGTCGGCAGGGTTATTAGGCTATTTTAAGTATTAAGGGCATTATTAACTTAGCGCCTTATAAGACTACGTCTTACTTTGTCCATTGCTTTTTAAAGCATCTTAGCTCTCTAAGTAACTTTAAGGCTTAGGGGAGAATTATTCGTTATCCTTAAATATATTCTAAAGACTAAGAGGGTTAGAATAAGGCTATTTAGGCCGGTGGAGTTATTAACTGCTTTAACAGCTATCTAAAGCATCTGCTCTTTTAAGAGAAGACTATAAGCTTTAGTCTTAATAATATTATATGCTCTTTAAAAAGGGGCGTGATATTGCTTAAGTTTTCTAATGCTATTATGTGCTTTAACAGGGACTTTATTAATATTAATTAACAATAGTTAAGCTAAATGCCTGAATTCGCTAGAAGCGAAGTTTCTTCTGGCATTATAGACTATTTAGTCTAAGGGACCAAGATATATATTAATCCAATACTCCTTAAGGGCATTCTAGATATCTTAAGCTTTTTATTATTAGGGTCTAAGAAAGCAAGCAGCTTAAAATGAAGTTACTAAGTTAATAACATAAAGGACAGGCTTTTTATTAATTTGCATAATATTAATAAGGACCTTATAGTTAAATTTAAAATTGTCTTTAAAAGTAAACTTAAATCTACTTAGAGCCTTAGCGTTTATCTAATATTAGTAATAAGCATATGTAATTTTTCCTATGTCAGCTCTGTTAAAATCTTCACCAGCCTTAGCAAGAAGGTTATGCAGTCGGTTAATTAAAGGGTGGCCAAATTAATAATAAAGTTAGCGAATTTCTGCTTCTAAGAGCATAAAGACAGCAGGTTCTTAAGAACTAATTATCTACTAAGGATATCCCTATTTTCTAATAATAGGTACTTTCTTTTCTCTTTAAATAAGGAGGTTCTTAAGATTATTAAGCTTAACACCTATTCTATCCATATTTATAATAGAATATAGGAAAGGCATAGCACTATTAAGAACATAAAAAGAAATCGTACTAAAGATTATAAGAAGCTTTAAAATGCTATTTAAGGTCGCACTTCTGGCACTAAAGTTAATAGTTCTCTAGTTAGAAGAAGGCTTAATCGTAAGGTCTGTTATAAGGCGTATTAATACTTTAACTTAACCTTAGCCAGCAGTTAAAATTCTGGCTGCTTTAGTATCTAAGAGGATACCGTAAAACATTTCCGTGGTATATTATAAATCCACGAGAAATATCTGCTTTTATGCGGTTTTATTAGTATTACGGTCGTAAGGGTCTTTAATAAATAATGCGTGTTTAAAGGCGTTATCTTATAGGAAATTTACGGTTAAGGCAGAAAAGAGAGGGGGATTAGGTGCTTGTATAAAAAAAGTTATAAACGTAAGGGTTTCTCGTGCTTCTTTATTGTTTTATGCCTTTTCTTCTTTAGATGTAATAAATGCTACGTTCTAGGCAGCCTTTTTATATTTATTCTTATCCCTGCTATCCAGGGGTAATAACTCTTTGTCTTTACCTTTAAATACTTATAAGAATACGTGAAATTAGCGTTCAGAAGGAGGGGATTTATGCCTTTAGTTACTCTACTAAGTTTCTTTTGCTTTCTTTTATTTAAAGACAGGATAGTTAGTTAACTAATATTCTTCTTTATAATAGATAAAGCATTTCTTAGATCTAGCTTTATTTTAGGGTTAGGAAGCTTATAAATATTGTCAGTTAGTAAACAAGACTATATTAGTGCTCAGGGTAGTGTTTTAAGGTTAATACTTGCTTTCTCTTGCAATCTATTAGCTTGTGGATGATTTTGAAACAGGTTCTATTATATCTTTTGTTATAAGGCAGCGGCGAATATTACTAACTACGCCTTTATAGGTATTGGTTCAGACGTAGGTTATTTGGTTAAATTTAGAGCTATCTTAAACAGATATTTCTAGTTAGCGCCTAAGGATTATATCTTTCTTAGAGGGGGGGTAAAGACTATTAAATAGGTTTAAGAGCTATTAAATCATTAATTCCAAATATTTAAGTTTAGTCTTTATTAGATTTTTAGCTGTAATGCAATAAAACTTTATCTCTTAAAATTGTATTTAGTAAAATTTTCGATTTTCTTTAGTCTTAAAGTTTTCCTTTATCTGCTTAGTTATTATATTAAATAAAATAAGTTTTCTGCTAAATTTCTTAAGGTAATACTTATAGGCATTGCCTATAAGCATTATTAACAGTGCAAACAGATATAACTTAGGCGAAATTCCTTATACTATGTAAATATCCTTAAAGATTAGGACTTTAGAATACATAAAGTTAAAAAGTGCTCTAGAATACTTGTTTTCCTTATTATAAACTCTAGCAAGAGAGTTTAAGGCTTTTTGGTCTATATTAGTGATTTCCTTTAGTATAGTTTGTTGTTCTAGGGGAGAGGGGATTGTTATTGTTATTATTATTTCTTTAGTAGGAGGGTTAGGAAGGTTAGGGGAAGGTGAGGTTATTATCAATATTAACGTGTTAATGGTATTATTTCCTGTTAGGAGCTTTCTATTAAGAAAGAAGACAGAATTATCCATACTAACTAAATTAGCAAGTATATGGTTGATTGGTCTTTATAATTCTTCTTGCATGTTAATTCCTTAATCTCAAAGAATATCTTAAAGTACTTGTCGGACCTTAGGGATAATCTTCTTAAAAATATCGGCATTTTATCCTTTAAAGTCTTCTTAGTATATAAACAGAAACCTAGTACCTTACTGGTTACTAGATTTATACTAGTTGACATAGTAGGCAAGTTTATTATAAAGTTCGGAAGTTATAGCTTTTTTAGGGTTAATTTATTTATTAGCTTTAGCCTATTTCTTTATAAAGTAGTTAGAATACTTTTAGAGTTTTATAGGAAGGGAGTCTTAAATAGGTTAATTAGCTTTAGTAGTGGAAGTTAAAGCCATTTTTAGTGTTTTCTCTGTAATAGACAGCAAAGAAGATGCTTTAATTATAGACTAGTAGTAAGTTAATAATAAGGGGTAAATTCTATAAAGAAACTTTTCTTAATAATTGTAAATAAGTAGTAAAAGTTAATAATAATAGAAAAAGTTGCTTTTAGGTAGCATAAACAATAGATTCTGCGTAATTAAGTAAATAAGTGCATTATATTAGAAGTTCGTCTCTTCTGTTAATTCCTAGCTAGTCTGTAGTTATAATAACCACTAATCAGTGCTAGTTTCACAGGGTGTGATTACTACAGCAATAACAGGGGGGTAATAAAGGTCTGATTTCTATATAGTTATAATTATCTAAAGGGAAAAGAGGGGGATAATACAGAAGTGTGGTGTTATGGCTATAGTACTGCCCTAGGTCACATAACATAGTAATCCAGCTAATTAGGGCACGCGCATCGTGCATATGACCCACAATTCCCGGTTACTATCGTGTATCCCTTCCATCCTCAAGACGAGCGATTCCAACACTTACTATTTACTTATATATTAATAAAGGCTATTTTATTAAATAAAACTAATAGTAAAAAAGAATTAGAGTTTATTTTCTTTTCTATCTATTTATATGCCTTTTATAATAATTATAATAGCTGACTACTATTTTTCTTCCCTTTACTAAGCCTTAAGCTTAAGAGCTATCTTTTTTTAAGTTATTTTTAACTTTAAACCTAACCTAGGGTATAGTTATATTAACTATATATATATTAGTCTTTAAAGGATATATAGGGAAAAGATAATATACCTTTAATTAATATTTAATAACTTTATAGTATAAGCATTATTTATTATTATACTAAGATTATATCTCCTTTACTAAAACCTACTTAGTATATATCTTTTACTACTTAAAGGAAAATATAGTATTTATACTTATTATTTCTATATTACCTTCCTTATCCTAGTATATAACTAAAGGGGATTTAGTTATTATATAGTATTAAGCCTTTAAGTATTCTTTTATTTTATAAGATTTAAAATTAAGGGTAATACTTTATAACCTCTTTATTACTTAAAAGTAATTTATATAAAGAATATTATATTTTATATAGCAGTCCTATATCTTTTTATTTAAAGCTATATATAGTTTAAATAGTTTAATAAATTCTGCCTAATAATATCCTCCTATTAAAACTAGCTTTTATTTAAAGTAAATAAAAAAATTATTAAATTTTTCTTTACGTTATTATTTAATTTAATCTAGTTTAATAGTAGTATGCTTCTCTTAATAAGGATCTAGAAATAAGGTATTAAAATATACCAGGAACTCCTTTAAAGTATAATTAATAAATTTTTCTACTTTAAAAAAAGGTAAAACCTAAGCCTAAACCTAATTTAATAAGTATTAGTAAATAAAATACTATTTATCTTAATTATTTCTAATAAAGGTTCTATTTATCTTAAGTTTATAAGCTAAAAGGCTCCTTTATACTAGATATTTAATTTAGTTCCCCTTATAAGGGTTACTTATATTAATAGGTTTTCTCTTTAGTTTTATCTTTATTAAGGCCACTTACTATCTGCTTATACCTAAGGTACTTATATTAGTATTATAAGATATAGCTAAAGTAAATGCTATTTATAGCTATTATTTTAGCTTAGTAATTTTATTTACTATATTCTTATTTATTATTTCCTATACTACTACTATATTTTAAAGGCATATTAGCTCTTATATAGCACTAGTCTTAGCTAGGTTAGCTATAGTATTAGGTTATAACGCATTTATTATTATCCTATTTATTATAGATATAACCTCTATATTATATCTATTAAGGTTTCTAGGATAAATAATAAAAGGATAAATAATATATATTATAGTCTTACTAAAATATAACTATAAAGCTAGTAACTTAAATAAGAATATTATTTATAAAGAAGAAGAGAAGGAAAAGGTCTATCTAATTCTAGTAACCCTACCTTTATAGTTATATATATAACTAGGGCCTAAGCCGCTTATATATTGCTTATATAAAGCCGTCTGCTTTCTAGCTGTGTAGATCCGAGCTTTAAGCTTGAATCCATTATAAGTACTACTATATTTAAAAAACTTTTTAAGGGTTTTTATATTAGCTAAATATATCCTGCCTACTTAACTACTATATTTTGTTAATTACCCTAGCCTTAGGCATTTCTTGCTATTACTATTTTTTTAATCTTATACTTTACTAATTTTAGGTTATTTTTATAAAGCAGGAGTATTAAACCTAGCCTAGAATCTGCTAGTTATTATAATAAAAGCGGATTAGTAGCTACCCTCTTAATAAGGTTTATATAAAAAACTAGGTATATTCCCTATAGAATATCTAAATAAATAGTAAGTAAAGTTAGCATATTTAAGACCTTATATTTTTCCTTTACTTAGTTAAGATTTTAGCTAAAATGGTTTATTTTTATATAATCAAGATTTAACTATATAAAATCCCCTATTTAGTAATGCTTTACTAAGCACTAGGAAACATTCACTATATCCTACTAATATTATTATATAAAATTAATTATAGCTTATATTATTATTATTTCTTTCTAAATATATTCTAAGAATAATATAGCTTTTCTTTCAAGTAAGGTTAGGCTTTTAGTCCTATTTAGCATATACTAAACTAATTTAATATTAAAGCCTTTTAGTGCCTAGTTGTTACGTGGTGGTATCGTCACGTAGTCGGTTGGAAGCAACCGTAAAGCTGTTATTAATGTTATTATAAAAGGGTCATTAAACGCACCTATATATACTACTATTAAGTTATATAATTAAGTGCATTCTGTGTAAGTTATTGTTATTGTTCTTAAGTCTTACTAGCTATATAACGAATCCGTCCTATATAGGTGGGGATCCGACATTGCGGATTATCCCATAACACTAGTTTATACTTATACTAGTTATTATAAACATTTAGTTATTAAGTGCTACTTAATATACTAGTAAATAGTTAGCCTAGTTATACTATACAAAAGTAATAACTATATATAAAACTACTTATACCTTTTAGTTTACTTATTTTATATTACTATTAATTTAAGGATAATAAAATATAAATAGTAGTTACTTAATACCTACTTATTTATAAAGTATAGTTTAAAAGCAACTAAGCTAATTTAAACTATAATTAGAAATAATCTAATAGAAAAATCTATAGAAACGCTACTAGTAATATTTAAACCGTTTTATATATGCTTTAGCTACTATACTTATTATTATTTCTAACTATATATACTTTAAGAAATAGTTTATAATAACTATTAAAAAGCATAGTAATACCTTATTATATATTAAAAGTTTTATTATAAAATCTATTAAGATCTATAACTAGTAATAGTTTATAGCTAGTATAGGTTTTAATAAACCCTAATAAAGTTATTAGCTTTTATACCTATTAAAGTAATATTAATTTTATATATATTATGCTATATTCTTTAATATTCTGTCCTAGTAGTAATCCTTATATAATGCTTAAAAGGTAGTGTTTTACCCTAAATAACCTAATATAAGTAAGTTATAAACTTACTATATAAGTAAGGTAGTAAAAGGCTTATAATAAGATACTTAAAGCTATCCCTAAAGTTATAGTGCTTTTTATATATTTAAAGTATAGTTTGCTATTTATAACTAGGTTTTTATAAATATAAGAAACTTTTACTTTATTATTAGTACTACTTTTAGTTAAATTTAGTATAAACTATCCCTAATAACCCCTTAGTCTTATAAATCCTAAAGCAGTCTATTTTAAAATAAATTAAAGCCTAGTAAGAGAGAACTTAAAACCTTTAGTTTAAAACCTATTTTTATATTTAAATTATTTAGATTATTTTTATTTTAGTTATTACCCTCCCTTAACTTACTTATTATTTATACCCTAACTAGGCTTATTATATTAGCTTTTAGCTCTTAAACTATCTCTAATATTTACTAAATTAAATAAAATATATAACCTACTAAATATCCCCCTTTACTTTAATCTTAATTTTATTAAGATAAAGTATTTAGCTAACCTGCCTATATACCTAAGTAATAGTATAAGTAATAGTTAAAAAGGGATAATATTTCTACTTATTTTACTTATCTTTTAAATATCTCTTAAAGGGCTGTAAAATACTTTAGGTTTTTATAATTTATAAGAATTATAAACAGCTAGGCTATACTCCTTAGCTTAGCTAACTATACCTTTAAGCAGGAAATAATACTAAAAAGCTTCTTATTATAAATTATATAATTCCGATATATAGCTATTAGTTATACTAAGAACTATACTACTAGCCTTTATACTCCCTTTAAATTATATTAAAAAAGGCATTTACCTATAGCTTTATTAAAAGAGTTAGCCTTTACTTATATCTTTAAGTTAAAATCCTATTATATAAGAATTAAGAATAAAATAAAGGTAGTTTTAAGCACTTAAAATACCTTTTTATATTTTAAGGACTAGTAAAACCTAGTAGCTTTCTTAATAAGATTAGTTAGGGGGCTTATAAGGTTTAAGAAGTTATTAATAAACTCCTAATAAAAATTTATAAAGCTTAAGAAACTTTATATCTTATAAACTATTTAAGGTAACTTTTAATTTTAAATAGCTATAATCTTTTTTAAATTAAGGTGAATAGCCTTTTTAGCTTTTATAATAAATTCTAAGTACTTTACCTTAATAACTATAAATATATACTTATTAATATTTAAGTATAAATTAATATATTTTAGCTATTATAAAACCTCTTATACTTTTATTATATAATCTTTTTTAGAGCCTTTAGTATAAATAAGAATATTATTTAGATAAGCTATTATAAAGTCTTTTAATATATTCTTTAAGGTATTATTAATATACTACTAAAAAGTAATAAGCATTTCTATTAAACTAAAGAGGTAAACTAGCTACTTAAAGAATTTAAATTAAATCTAAAATACTATTAACTGCTTATTTCCTTTAATAACCTATAGCTTATAAAAGGCTATATAGATATTTAGCTTAGTAAAGTGATGGTTTCACAGGGTAAAATATGCTACAGCAATAACGTGGGGGGGGGTAATAAAGGTCTGATTTTTATATGGTTTTAATTAACTAAAGGGAAAAAGGGGGGGATAATACCAAAGTGTGGTGTTATGGCTATAGTACTACCCTAGGTTATATAATATAGTAATCCAGCTAATTAGAGCATGTATATTGTGTATATAACTTATAATTCCTGGTTACTATTATATATCCCTTCCATCCTCTGAACAAGCAATTCTAACACTTATAAACTCTCTCTTTATTAAAAAATAGGAATCGCTTTAAAACACGTAAAAATCCGTAAAAATCAACAAATAAGCAAAAATTAATAACGTTATAATATATAAGAAATATTACCTAAATAAATAACTCTTCTTAGTTTAGAGTATCCTTAAAGTCCCTTAAATTAATTATATTTAAATTTATTAAATTTAAACTCTTTATTATGCACTTAATTTCATGCTAGATTTAGCGGCAAATTTATCCTAAGTAGCTTTGGCTTTAATGCTTAACACCAGTCTCTTTATCTAACCTTTTACTTAAATTTAAACCTTATTCTTAGTTATAAAGGTCTTAAGGCTTTTATTTAAAAAGGCTTTTATTATTATATTAGCAAGGTTATTATGGCTATTTATTTATTGAATTTCTGTGATTTCCCTTTACTTATATAACTGTTATAATGCTATAATATTAATTATAAGCCTTTTCTCCTTTATAATGCCTAACTTAATAATATACTTATATAATAAAAAAGAGTTAGTATATATTATAATTAGGATATTTAGCTTATTTAATTAATTAATAATAATCCTTAAAGTTATACTTATTATATAAGTAATATTAACTCCTTAAACCATTTTATATAACTTTAATACTAAGGCGCTTCTTATAACTCTTTTAGATTTTATAAAGCTATTAGTTATAATATTACCTATAAGTATAAATTTAAAGGCATTAATATTCTTTTTCTTATTACTAAGAATAATTATATAGCTAAGCTATAAGCTAAGGTCTTTATTATTTATAAAGGAGCTGTTAATAAAAACATAAAGGAAGGCATTTTTTAGTAAAAAAGGTACGTAGTAAAGTTTATAATTCTGATTATTAATTTACTACCTAAGCCTCTTATTAAGCTTTATTATATTATTAGGTTTTAGTTATTAGCTTTAGGTAGTAATAAAAAGATTATAAGAGGCTTTAGGTTAGCAGATAAGGGTAATATATATGCCTTAAGCCCTTTACTTAATATATTAAGCTTAATTATTTTAGTTAACTTTTAATAGCTTTTTTTCTTATATCTTTTATTATAAAAAAAAGGAGTTATTATTAGTTTTACTTAAAATGTAACTATTAAATATTAATAGTGTTAATTTCTCTAGGCATTGTTTTAGCTTTATAAGAAATCCAGTATTTTTTAACTTAACTTCTTTATAATTAAAGAATTTAGTATTACTAAGGCCTAACGTGTTATTAGTCTGTATTCTAATAAGTCTAAAATAAGAGCTTTTTTTAAAGAAATAAGGAGACATAGGTCGTAAGTAAAGGTAATTATTTAAAGCTTTTAATAATAATAATTAAAATACATTAACTACTAATACATACCTACTTCTGTAATTCTATAAAGCAGCTTTATTATAACTATAATTACATCTAGCGGGTAAAGGTATGTAATTTATACTAAAAGCTTTATAAGAATCATATAATTAAGCTTTATCTGTAACTATACATATGCTTAGGTAATATCCCTTAACTAAGCCATAATGCCTTTTCTTTTTAATAATAAAGCAAGAGTAATAATAAGCCTCTGGCTAGCTCTTTAAATTATTAAAGACTATATAAGAATAACCTCTTTCTTATAGTTATTATAGCCTTAAATAATATATTATGATTTTTTATATAGGGAATTAGTTACTTTACCCTTAATTTTATATACTATTTATAAACTAAAAAGTCTTTTACTACTATGCTTTTAAGGGTTAAATTACATAAATTTAAAAATATTTCTTGCCAGCAGGGCATTAATCTTAGCCTTATTAGAAAGTTTAAAGGGTTCTCTAGGTATAGTAATCTTTCCTTATATATAAAGGTTAATTATAAGTTAAAAATCAGCCTTTTCTTTCTTTATAAGGAAAACTTCTAGCTAAGGGTATTTCTAAGGTCTTCTGCGGCCTTTTTATAGTGGGTTTATAGGGTTATTAAGGGGAGTCTTATAAATAATTTCATTAATCTTAGTGTTTTCCTAGTCTGGGTTATTTAGGCCTAGGCCTTGCTCTTCTTAGAAAGTTAAAGCTATTCCTATAGCTTCTTTATTTTAAGCTTAGTTATTCTTATAAAAAGACTTTATTTCTAGTAAAGTAATATATAGCTTAATAACTATAGATTAAAACTTTATATGGCTATAAGGTATCTTAATAATATAAGTCTCTCCTTTTATTAAAAAAAGCTTATATAAGCTAGTTTATTTACCTTTTTTATAATAAACTAATATATTAAAGTTTAAGGGAAGATTATATATTAGTAGGGTTATTAGGCTATTTTAAGTATTAAGGGCATTGTTAACTTAGTGCCTTATAAGACTATATCTTATTTTATTTATTACCTTTTAAAGCATTTTAGCTCTCTAAGTAACTATAAGGCTTAGGGGGGAATTATTTATTATTCTTAAATAGGTTCTAAAGACTAAAAGGGTAGGAATAAGGCTATTTAGGCTAGCAGAGTTGTTAACTACTTTAATAGCTATTTAAAGTATTTGCTTTTTTAAGAGAAAACTATAAGCTTTAGTCTTAATAATATTATATACTCTTTAAAAAGGGGTATAATATTGCTTAAGTTTTTTAATACTATTATATGCTTTAATAAGGACTTTGTTAATATTAATTAATAATAGTTAAGCTAAATACCTAAATTTACTAAAAGCAAAGTTTCTTTTAGTATTATAGACTATCTAGTTTAAGTGCCTAAGATATATATTAATCTAATATTTCTTAATAGCGTTCTAAATATCTTAAGCTTTTTATTATTAAGGTTTAAAAAAGTAAGCAGCTTAAAATAAAGTTACTAAGTTAATAATATAAAGGATAGGTTTTTTATTAATTTATATAATATTAATAAGAACTGTTACGGGATAATCCGCGATGTCAGATCCCCATCTATATAGGACGGATTCGTCGTGCAGCTAGTAAGACAAATAACAATAATAATAACCTTTACAAAATGCACTTAATTATATAACTTAATAGTAGTATATATAGGTGCGTTTAATGACCCTTTTATAATAATATTAATAATAGCTCCACGGTTGCTTCTAACTAACAACATGATAATACCACTATATAATAACTAGTAATAATTACTTATGTTCTTTATATAAGGTTTTAACTAAAAATTAAGGACTTACTACTTTTAGTTAGTAAGATATACTAAGTTAAATTACTAGATTACTAGGTCCTAACTAGCAAGGCTATAATAGTTAAAAAGTTAGAGTTACTATTATTAATAAGTAAGGTAGTATACTAAAACGTTAGATTTACTACCTATAGTAAGGCTATAAGCTAAGAGGTAAGAAGGATTTAATAAAACTTATATCTAAATTAATAAGTTAGTACTAAAAATTAAATAACTACTAACTATATACTATAACTATTACTAAGGGAGAGCTTTACTATATTTATAATCTTTATAAATACCTTAAGTAGAATCCTAACCCTCTTAGTTTTAAAGGAAGACTAGTAACTATTAATAATAAGGTTAAGGACCTTTCCTGCCTAGGAAGTTATAAATTCTATAAAGGAAAGCTTTACTAAACCTTAGAACTGCTATAACTAGTTAACTTAGCTCCTATATATTACTTATACTTTAGGGAAAAACTGATTTTAGTATAATAAATACTAAAAAAGGCTAAGAAGAAAGGGCTTCTTAAACTATTAATAACTAAACCTAAGGTAATATTATTAAGGATTAAAACCACCCTGCTTAAAACTATACCTCTTACAGAACCAGAGACTTTAACTATAATAATACCTCTTAAAAAGCCAGAAACCTTGCTTATTATTATACCTATTAAGGAATTAAAGGCTTCTTAACTTATAAAACCATTAAGCATTAGGGGCACCCTTTTAACTATGATTTCTAGTCCTAATCTAGACAATAACCCTAAGGAGACCTTAGGAGGCAATAAGATATAAAAAACAGCTTTATCTAGTAGGAAACAATAGAAATAACTAGCTATTATTATATAATTTATATTACTACTAAAGCAGACTTTAGTATTAAGTAAAGAATCCTTAGAAAGTAATAAGTTAGTTTATTATAAGTCTTCTACCTACCTAGACTTTTAAAATAATAAAGACTATAGAGAAATAGGGAACCTTATTATATTAATATATATAGAAGGGTTTACTATACCTAAAGATTTAACTAACCTAAATAAGATAATAAAGGAGACTATATAATAGGTAAAAGGTCCTTTAATAATAAATAATCCTATTATGCTTAAAAGAGAGGAAAAGCAGTTAGCTAGAAGGTTATAATTTCTTAAGAACTTATAACCCCCTAAAACTAGTAAGAGGAGATAAGTATATTAGGAATTAATAAATACTAAGGAACTATTTAATATTATAATAAGGTATAAGCTAGAACCTAAAACTAAGAATATTATTAGTAAAACCTTAGCTTATAAAATCCTATAAAGTATTAAGAGAGTAGCTAAAATATAAAAGGAAGTGTATAAAGTAATAAGGGTAATATAGGAGTTATAAAGATAAATTAAAGAAAACCTTGCTTACTCTATAAAAACCGACTTCTAATAATAAATAATAGAAACCTAAGATAATATCTTAAACACTTTAGTTAGCCTTACTTTATAAATAAAGGAGTTAAATAGAATTTTAATAGTTACTATAAACTAAATATAAGAAGATTACTAGAACTAGTAGTTAAATATAGCGCTAATTATACAGGAACCGTTTAAACTAATAATAACAAGGGCTAATATAACTTAGCAGCTAAACCCTTAGTAAACTAGACCTACTTTACTAAAGTAAATTAGCTAAAACTCTAGTTAGTAAAGGGGTAAAATAATAGTTATAATACCTAAGCTAATAAGGTCTTAAGACTACCTAATTAAAATAAGTAACTTAAGAGAAGCAATAGGGTTTATATAAGGACATACTAGTATAAGTAAATCTTACTAATTAAAGGTAATAAACCTCTTACTATATAATTAGGACTTACTTAAATTATAATAAAAGTTTAAATATATAAGTTATTATAATAATACTAGGACCTCTTTTAACCTACCTTATGCAGTTTTAACCTATACTTAATAGTTTTCCCTTATAAAGAGATATAAGTCTTTATAATAAGTAGGATTTTTATAGTACTAACTAACTACTAAATAAGAAGGCGCTTTATTAAATCCTTAAGTAATAATATTAGTACCCTAATAAGGTTTTCCCTTTAGGGATATATAAACCTTTAGTCAACTAAATATTAAATAAAAAGGCACTTCTTTAACTCCTTAAGTAATAATATTAGCACCTTAATAAGGTTTTCTGTTAAGGAACGTATAAAATTATACCTTATTAATAATAAAATACTAGTAGTAAAGATAAGACTTTAAGGAGTATAGAGATTATAAATAAAGGGAGATATACTATACTAGCACTTAATAATACTAATACTCCTAAACACTGTTATATTTACCTATATAATAAGGTAATAGGTATATAAAAGGACCTTCTAAAAACAGTAATATAGGATAATATATAAATCCACCCCTAACTTTTATATAATAAGAAAGTAAATATAGCTATAAAGCAGATAGTTATAGTAATAAAGCAGGTGATTATAGAGATAATTACTGCTATACTAAAGAGCCTTATAATAACTAGCTAAGCTAAATACTAGAATACTAAGAATATAATACCTTCTAACTAAAATATAACTTAGGATAAGATTTTAAGCCTAAAAGGGCACCTAGAGAGAAAGGGTTAGTAAGTTTAATTTAAAAGATTTAGAATATTAGACTTCTAAACCTAAAACCGGATATAGTAAACATAAGTAATAAGTTTATTTTTTATAAAGGAAAAACTACTATTTTTTTAAATCTTAAGCTTTAGATTTAAATAGTAAAAGAATACCTATTTAAAGCATTACTAAACTAGAAGGAAGTGTTACTTTATAATATCTAGTAACTATTTTAAGGAGAAGTAATAACCTAGTACTAATAATACTTAAATAAATTTAAAAAGGAATGGATTTTTACTAGTATTAATAGTATTATTAAGATAGTATAAAAAGAATTCTATATAAGGACAGAAGATATAGTAATAAAGCTTAAGTAGGCTAAGTATACCTAAGAAGATATTATAAATAGTATCTTTATTTAGAACTTTATAGCTTAAATCTTTTAGTATACTAGAGCTAATAAAGAAATAATAAATTTATAGCTTTTAATATGCTTTAAGATAAAATTATATCCTAAGCTAAAGAAGTTATGCCTAGATCTAACTAAGAGCATAAAACATAATAAATACCTTAATATAATAGATAAAAAACGCTGTAATTTATATTAAGAAATAAAGGAGTAATAAAAGTCCTATTACTAAGAAAAGACTAAAAAAATAATAAAAGCCTACCTTTATAATAATAAATTCTTAGACTTAAATAAATCTAAGGGTAAAAAAGTAAAGGCCTACTAAAATCACTACTATAAGAACTATAAGTAAAGAAAAGAAAACTGTTTTTAATAGAATAACTTTTAATAATAATATTCTTACTATATATATAATAAAGAGAGATTAAGCAGCCTAAGGGATTATAATTAAGAAGACTAAAGAAGGCTACTAGTTCTATACTAAAAATGGGTTTATTAAAATAAACCATAATAGGACTAGAATTAACCTTAAAGGTTCTAGTAGTATAATAATAATAAACTATACTAACTAAAAGTTAGAAAAGAGGACTTTATAAAGAAGAAAGTAAACCCTTAGACTAAGAAAGACAGGGCCTATAGCTAAGAAAATAAATCTTAAAGAAATAATAAAGGAAAAGAGAGATCCTTGGAGAAAAAAGATTAAAGAGGGAATTAATCTAAAAAGTAATAAAACCCTTACTAAGAGAATTAATTCTACTTAAGATAATTTAGGCAATAGGAGTATCTAAACTAGGAATCCTATAAAGTTATAGTTCTAGATAATAATTTTAATATTAAAGAGTAGGAGCAGTATCTAGCAGACTTTAGATACTATTTAGCTAAAAAAGGAAGTCTATTAAAGGATAATAAATATAATAAGTCTAACTTTATAAACATATACTTTACTATAAAAGATAGTAAAGCATACTTAATATTTAACTATAACTCTAATAAAGGGGAGGTTAAATCTAATTTTATTAGCGCTTTTTATATAGTAAAGGAGGGAGACTTAAACCAGGAGAATTCTACCTCTTTAACTATAAAGACTAGTAAAATAAAGGCTCTTAATAAAAGAAGGCAGAAAGAGCCTAAGGAAAAAAAGGAAATTATTAAAGCTTTTATAACTAAAGTTAACGTTATATAAGACACTATAACTTAAAGTTTAAATAAGCTAATTTTAATAAAAGGTCTATAAGAAGACTAGGTAATTAAGGTAGTATCCAGACTATAAAAGATTAATATTAAAGGAAGGAAGCAAATAAATACCTTCCTTAAAATACTAATTTAATTCTATAATAAGGGACCTGACTATATAATCTGTGTAAACACTAGAACATTATTAATTCTAGCTAATAAATAGTAGCTCTAGTAATATAGGATAAATGTAAAGTAGGAGAAGTAAGACCTTAAACTAGTAATAGAAGTAGCTTTAGCCTTTATTATTATAAAAAGGGCTACTTTTAACTTTTATATTCTAGGAATTATAAGAGGAAAAAACATCTAAGGTTACTTTATAATAACTATAGATATTATACTAAATCTAGAACTAAAATTATTAATTAGCATAAGTTTCCTTTATAGCTTTAAAGTAAAAATTAATTTTATTAATCTAAGGTTGGTTTTTAGGTTAGTATATAATATAATAGTACTAAGACAGATATTTTAAGACGCTTACTATATACTAGCTTAATGGGTAATAGTAGCATATAATATTATAATTCTACTAAACTTAACGTATTAGGTGCTAGTAATATAAAAGGATCTCCCTAATAGAGAGAAGATAAGTATTTACTATATTATATTATCTAATTCTGTCTTCCTAAATAACATTTTTAACCAGGAAAATAAGAAAAGAATGCTAGCAGTAAATAACTCTAATAGAGCTATATAAATTAAGCAGAACAGCAAGGTTAGTTAACTTAAGGCAGCTATAAGCCTTAATTTAAATTTTACTATTCCAGACATCTACTAGTATATAGCATTTTTTAGTAAAAACATTAAGACAGAAAAGACAAAAGAAAGTCCAGAAAAATTTAATAATAACCTAGATTTTAAAGTTATTAATAAAGGTATTTTATTATATAAAGTATCTTGCCTAAAGGACATACCCTTTATTAAAAATAAGTTTAGAGTGTAAATTACTAATATTAACCTAAAAGCAGCTACTAAATTACAGGATTTAACTAATAAGTATAATATTTACTATAATAAAGAAGTAGTACTAATACTAGAAGAAGATAAAATAAGAGTTAACTTTATTAATAGCTAGCAGAACTAAGTTAAGCTAATAAGAAAGTACCCTCTTAGGCATAAAGACTAGAAGAAATTTACTAAAGTTTATAATACTATATACCTAGTAGGTAGAATATTTTAGTTAATAAAGCCAGCACCTATAGCCTGCTTTAGTTTTATTATCTAGAGAGATATAGAGAAGACTAAAAAAGGCTAAGTTATTATAAATACTAATCTTCTTAATAATATTACTATACTAGATATATATTTATTACTAGACTAAGGTAATATTATGTAAAATACTTATAATGAAGAGTAGAAATTAATTTTTAATATAATAGGTTTTTTTTACTAGCTTTTAGTATAAGAGAAACACTAAAATCATATAGTAATAATCTATAAAAAACGGCTAGAAGTATTACAAGTTGTATTAATAGGGTATAAGAATTCTCCGGCTTTTGTATAATAATTTATAAATTATATTTTCTAACCATACTAAAGTTTTATTTGTGTTTATATTAACAATATTATTATGTTTTCTAATACCCTTAAGGATTATCTTAAACACCTTAAGATAGTCTTAAAAGTCCTAAAGGAAAATAAGGTATATATTATAGTAACTAAGTCTTTTATTAAATATTATTTAATCTAACTTCTCGGATTTATAGTTAATACTAATAGAATTATTAATATAAACAACAGAATTAAGTCGATAAAAGAAAGCAAGCTGCTGGATATAAACACCGCGGATACGACGCGGTATTACGCCTAAAACAAAAAAGAAGCACAGAATCAGATTCCTTATTATTAATTACCCCCCCTAGTAATAGCATATTATATAAGGGGAGTAAGTAGCACAAGGGGTGTAATAATTAATAAATTTTTATATAGATTTATAACTAATAAAGGATAAGGCACTACTTAAGAAGAAATATAATATTAAGGAGAGAATCCTAGAGTAATAATAGCATAGGAAAAACTAAAAAATAAAATAAAATCACTAAAGGAATTAATAATAAAAGTTATTTTAAAGGTAGAAATAATAAAAGTATAGGCTTTTATTAGAACTTTTATATAAATTACTATAAATACAGGAGAGAAGATAGCCTAAGCAAGAACTAACATAAGAGACCTATAAGCCTTAATTATAAAAGCAGTTAGTAGTAGAGTAGAAACCATAATTAAAAAGGCAGTTAAGAAGGTAATAAAGGCTGTTTATAGGACTAGATTAGTAGTTAGGGGAACTTAGGCGAATATTATAGCTTGCAGAGTTATAGGGCAGAATATGATAATACCTTTAGCCTAAACAGAGGGTATGGCAATACCAGCCTGCTATTACTAGAAAGCACTAGTAAAGGGAAGCACTATTAACAAGGCAGTTAGAAATAAATTACTAAAAGAGATTATAAAGGCAGTAAACAGTGCTATTAGTATAAAGAAGGCAGTAGTAGCATGCTAATTATAAAGTAAAGACATAGTTATTATATTTACAAAAGCAGGGAGAAAATAAAAGGAAAACACAGCCTGGGTAGGAGTTGCCTTTAGACCTAAGGCAGAAGTAAATAGAAAGATATTTAGTGTAATTATTAAGGAATTCCTAATATGATTAATAAACCATATTATAATTAAGGATATAAGGAAGAACATTAAAAAGGAAAATGGATTAAATATAGCAAAGATAATAGTATAAAAGCTAAGAAAAACAGTAATAAGAGCACTATTAGTAGTTAGTATTAAGGGCACCAAGGCAGTAAACTAACTATACTATAGGGGAATAGTATACTAAGCAGAGATTTTTAATGCTAAGCTATATAATAAGATAATCTACCTAAAGTAATATTATAACTACTATAAAATTAGATATATTGCTAGATACTATAAGGAGGAAGTAAGATGCAGCAGGTATGCTACTGGAAAACACCCTAAGGGAAAGAGGACTTACTTAATATTAATAGGTAAGGTACAGGAGAGATGCCTAAATTATACAGGGGCACATCCAGTATAGTCTTAACTATGCTTAGTAAGCAATGAGAGATAGTAGTAGGCTAGGGAGGCTTATGCCTTAAGGCTGCTATTCTTCTGTAACTATTAGTCGGAGGTCGTAATAGCTACTATAGGCAAGGGTTATTAGGGAGAAGGAACGTCGTAAAAAAAAAGTCGATGACCAACACCGCGGACACGACGCGGTATCACGCCTAAAACGAAAAAGAAGCACGGAATTAGATTCCTTATCGTTAAATACCCCCTCTAGTAATAGCGCATTGCATAAGGGGAGTAAGCAGCACAAGGGGTGCAATAATTAACAAATTTTTATATAGATCTGCAACTAATAGAGAATAAGGCACTACTTAGGAAGAAATATAATATTAAGGAGAGAATTCTAAAGTAATAGCAGTGTAGGAAAAACTAAAGAATAAAATAAAATTACTAAAGGAGTTAATAATAAAAGTTATCCTAAAGGCAGAAATAATAGAAGTATAGGCTTCTATTAGGACCTTTATATAAGTTACTATAGATATAGGAGGGGAGATAGCCTAAGCAAAGACTAGCACAGGAGATCTATAGGCATTAATTATAAAAGCAGTTAATAGTAAAGTAAAAACCATAGTTAAGAAGGCGGTTAAGGAGGTGATAAAGGCCGTTCCTAGGACTAGATTAACGGTTAGGGGGACTTAGGCAACTGTTGCAGCTTGCAGAGTTATAGGGCAGAATATAATAATACCTTTAGCCTAAACAGAGGGTATGGCAATACCGGCCTGCTATTACTAGGAAGTAATAGTAAAGAGAAACACTATTAGTAAGGCAGTTAGAAACAGATTGCTAGGAGAGATTATAAAGGCAGTAAATAGTGCTATTAGCGTAGAGGAGGCAATAGTAGCATGTAAACTACAGAGTAGAGACATAGTTATTATATTTACTAAGGCAGGGAGGAAATGGAAGGAAAACACGGCCTAAGTAAGAGTTGCCTTTAGACCTATAGTGGAAGTAAACAGGAAGATGTTTAGTGTGATTATTAAGGGATTCCCAATATAATTAACAAACCACGTTGTGATTAAGGATATAAGGAAAAACATTAAAAAGGAGAATGGTCTAAACATGGCGAAGATAACAGTGTGGAAGCTAAAGGGAATAGCGACGAGGGCACTACTAGTGGTTAGTATTGAGGGCACCGAGGCAGCAAACCGCCTATACCATAGGGGAATAGTATACTAAGCAGAGATTTTCAACGCCAAGCCATACAATAAGATGGTCTACCCAAAGCAATGTTATAATTACTATAAGATTAGACATATTGCTAGGTACTGTAAGGAGGAAGCAAGATGCAGCAGGTATGCTGCTAGAAAACACCCTAAGGGAGAGAGGACTTACCCGATGTTAATAGGTAAGGTACAGGAGAGATGCCTAAATTGCGTAGGGGCATATCTAGCATGGTCTCGGCTATGCTTAGTAAGTAATAATAGGTGGCAATAGGCCCAGGAGGCTTACGCTATAAGGCTGCTATTCTTCTGCGACTATTAGTCGGAGGCCGTAACAGCTACTACGGGCAAGGGTTATTATAAAGAAAAGACCAGGGGATTAATAGAAAGGCAGCTAAGAGGAAGGAGCATATAACTAAGGGGCCTTTCTATAAGATAAACATATGAACTATAATTAGGACAGCAGAGACTAGCAGAGAAAGGCACGATACTAGCCTTCCTATAACTAACAAGAGAGCAGAACAATACCAGAGCCAGCCCAACCAGGGTGCTCTAAAGCACACAATAAAGTATATGATTAAGGTTATGTACTAGAATACACAGAAGAAAAGCAATTTAGTACATCTAGCGTTAGGGCATGACATTAGCCCTAAGGTAATAGCTATCTAGGAACCAGAAGGCTATAATAGTATACCACTGAATCCATCTCAGGGGCACTATATATTAGCAACATACAGTGGAAGAACAGCGATTTATATACACTAGAAGGTTAAGGCAGGGCTTTGGACTATAGGGAGGGGGGAGGATTAGTATAGTGTTAAGCTATATAGAGTAGAGGTATATAACATATATTCCCTGGCTTATAAAAGGGGGTAGCAGATGCCTCTATAATACTTCGCCGACACCTAGGCAAAGGGTTAAAGTATATTTGTGGGGGACTTCAACTAACATTACCCCCTGTGGGATAGATTTGGCAGGACCTCTTAGGGGTATAATAAGATGTTAGAATTTATAATAAGGTGGCAACTCGGCCTAGTTACTCCGTTTAGGGAAGTAATAAGGAGAGAACATGGAAGCAGGGACAGCACTATTAATCATGTGTAGACCACTTATAACGTTAGTATTAAGTTTACCAGGCTAGTGGAAATTGCCAGATCTGACCATATGCCTTAACTTATTAACATTAGGATAAGCAAGAAATTTAGCAGCAGCCTAGGGTCGATCTGGGGTTAGAGGACAGTAGATAAGAACCTAATTATAGCAGAGGCACTAAACAAGCTTAGAAAGGAGGGGTTAGAGCTCCCACTAGGTAACCGGCAGGAAGTCAATGACTATGCGTAATGGCTTACTTACTAGCTTACGGAGATAGCTAACATAATAGCACCTAAACAACCTTAAGGGCATAGCAAACCATAGCTATAGTGGAATAAAAGGGTTAAGGATATAATAGCAGAGGCAAGACGTGCTAGCAGGCAGTAGCAGCAATAATAGACATAGGAATCATAGCAGACCTTAACAGAAGCTATAAAAATACAGGACTATGTTATCTTAGAGGAGAAGAGAAGCAGCTAGCAATAGGCTGTCAGTAAGCTAGCTAGGTCTAAAGGGAGCCTCTAGACCTTAGAGCATTAGGCCCGGCTATGGAGTGGACTCCCCCCGGAGATGTAACAAGTTCTGCTACTAACTTAGCTAGGAAACAACAGCAGGGAGGAGATAGTAGAGGTTATATACAAGGGCAAGGCAAGGGCATTTACAGAGAGGTTCTTCCCTCTATCCACAGCTAGGGCTCTAGGACTAAAGGGAAAAAAGGGAATAAGATACTGTGACAATAAACAGGTGGCTCCCGCGTTCATAAAGGAGGAAATTAAAGAAGTTATAAAGAATACAGTAAGCTAGAAAGCCCTAGGGCCGGACAAGCTATTAATAGGTTTTCTTAAGCTATATAGCGCAGCCCTAATATTATGTTTAACACGCCTTGTGAACGCATGCTACAGCTTAGGACACCATCCGGCCTCCTTCCAGTGTGCAAAGGTAGTAGTTCTATGCAAACCTAGGAAGACCCCTAAGGAGTTAGGCAAACCAGGGGGGTGGAGGCTAATATCATTACTAAACACAATAGGCAAAGTGATTAAGGGAGCCATTATAAGGAGGATTACTACTATAATAGAGGAAGGCCATATACTACTAGATATGCAAATAAGCAACAGGGCTGGTAGGTTAATAGAGATAGCACTAAGCATGCTAAAAGAGGTAGTAAGGACGGCATAGCACTATTAGGGGATAGCATTATTACTATAGCTAGATATCACTAGGGCGTTTAACACTATTAGCCACAAATAATTAATACACACTATAAGGGAGTTAGGACTGCTGGGGTGGATGGCTAGATAGACAAAGGGTTTTACGTTAGGAAGAAGAGTGTAATTAGCATTTAACGGACGTACTACTAAGGAAATCCAAATCACTGCAGGGGTTCTGTAAGGGTTGCCGGCATCTCCTATTCTCTTTTTATTATATATTACACTACTATATTAAAGGCTGGCGGCGGCAGAATTAATACTAACGTTAGAGTTCTTAGATAATATAAACATTATAGTATATAGAAAAACGGCAGAGGAGACTAAAGTATAACTAGAAAGAGCTTAGAGAATATGTAAGGAGTGGTTAAAGGAGTACAGGCTAAGGTTTAACCTAGGGAAGAGCAAGTTAATATACTTTATAAGGAAGAGGCAGGCAATTATAATAATAATCCGACTTAGAAGTATAATAATACAACCGACGTAATTAGCGCGATTCCTAGGGGTTTGGATCCACTGGAAGCTTTGTTAGTTAACACACATAGAGAAGGTGAATGCTAAGCTGGCACGGCAGAAGTTAGCCCTTATAGCGCTAGCTGTGTTTATATAAGGATGCCGACTAGAATGTGCAAGATCCCTTTATATACAGGTAATAAGAAGTATAATAGCATATGGAGCTGGGATATACTATACCCACAGTGAGTTAAAAGGGGTAGCACAGGGGGTAGTAAAGGTATTTATAAAGGAATAAAATGAATGCTTAAGGCGGGTTATAGGGGCGTATAAGGCAATGCTAGTAACACTCTTAGAGACAGAAGCAGCGGTGCTGCTAGTGGATCTGTATCTTAATTACATTAAGCGATAATTTTACTAAAGACTTAAGGATAATAGCATAGGCAAGAAGATATAACAAGCATGCAATTTAATAGCATTACAGCTACAACATTAAGGAAGAGGCCGCCGACGCAACCTTTATAAGGCGTTTCCTGATGCCCCCCCCCCCCTCCCTAGCGGCCTTATAGCTAGGCAGGAATTAGAGAGGGAGTAGGAAAAACAGTGGATATGGCAGAGGCATAAGGCTTAGGTAAGAAGAGGACGGGTAAAAGCAATAGCAGCAGATAAGGAACCTAATTTTAAGAGTATAAAGAAAATAGCACGGCTCTATAATAGCCTGCTTAAGCATGAATCTGCAGCCTTAGTGCAGCTCTAAATGGAAAAAATAGGGTTAAATGCCTTCCTTTATAGCAGACAGGTGCCTAAGGTAACATTGCTAATATGTTAATATTAGGGAGGAGATGAGGATATCTATTACCTTATTTTATCGTACCTGGAATATAATTATTTAAGGCCGATCCTAGCGATGCCCGCAATAAGAGACCCAAGGGAACTTAGGGCGGCATTAAATAATAAGAAGTTTGCACTAATTATCGCAAAGTGGGTGCTCTCGACTGGGCGCCTCTAGCAGTACAGGTTAGCGGAGGAGCTTTATAAGGCATAGTAAATACGTGATAGCAAGGCTAAGAAAGGGACCAGAGGTAACAGAAACAACAGAAGAGGGGAGGAGGAGCCGGATTAGGAGGGGAGGTGCTTATAGGGGGTTTCTACTAATATACTAACCTTTTATATAAAGCATAACTACACTTCTATCATTATCTGCAGTTCCCAGGGAACTGGCAGATACTGTATACTAATAGTTAAAAATAATAAAGACTCTATAGTAAAGGCTTGGCGGGAGCTATATAGAAGAATATGGGTTTTCTCCCCTGTTTTAGGGTTTTTCCTGTATTAAGAAGTTAGCTGATGGACTAGATAGTGGCTCTAGCTACCTAGCGTACAATAATAATTATTAGGGAGAAGAAACCAGGGGACTAATAAAGAGGTAGCTAAGAGGAAGGAGCATATAACTAAGGGGCCCTTTTATAAAATAAACTTACAAGCTAAGATTAGGACAATAAAGACTAGCAGAGGAAGGCATAATGCTGGCCTTTTTATAGCTAACTAGAGGGCCAAACAATACCAGAGCCAGCCTAACTAGGGTGCTCTAAAGCATATAATAGAGTACATAATTAAGGTTATATACTAGAATACATAGAAGAAAAGCAATCTAGTACATCTGGTATTAGGGCATAATATCAGCCCTAAGGTAATAGCTATTTAGGAACCAGGAGGCTATAATAATATACTGCTAAATCCATCTTAAGGATACTATATATTAGTAATATATAGCGGAAGAATGGCGATTTATATATACTAAAAGGTTAAGACAGGACTTTAGACTATAGGGAGGGGGGAGGATTAGTATAGTATTAAGCTATATAAAGTAAAGATATATAATATCTACTCCCTAGCTTATAAAAGGGAGTAGCAGACGCCTTTATAACACTTTACTAATACCTAGGTAAAGGGCCGGAGTGTGTTTATAGGGGACTTTAACTAACATCACCCCTTATAGAACAGATTTAGCTAAATATCTCTAGAGCATAATAAGATATTAGAATTTATAATAAGGTAGTAACTCGGCCTAGCTATGCTGTTTAGGGAAGTAATAAGGAGAAAACATAGCAGCAGGGACAGTACTATTAACTATATATAAACTACCTATAACGTTAGTATTAAATTTATTAGGCTAGTAGAAATCGCCGGATCCGACCATATGCCCTAGCTTATTAGCATTAGGATAAATAAGGAATTAAGCAACAGCCTAGGGTTAGTCCGGGGTTAGAGAATAGTAAACAAAAACCTTATTATAGCAAAGGCTTTAAACAGGCTTAAAAAGAAGGGGTTAGAGCTTCTGCTATATAACCGGCAAGAAATTAATAACTATGCACAGTGGCTTACCTAACAGCTTATAGAGATAGCTAATATAGTAGCACCTAAGCAACCTTAAGGGTATAGTAAACTACAGCCTTAGTAGAATAAAAGGGTAAGGAATATAATAGTAGAGGTAAGATGTGCTAATAGGTAGTAGTAGTAACAATGGACGTAGGAAGCATAGCAGGCCTTAACAAAAGCTATAAAAAAACAGAATTATATTATCTTAAAGGAAAAGAGAAGTAGCTAGCAATAGGTAGTTAGTAAGTTATCTAGGTCTAAAGGGAGTCTTTAGACCCTAGAGCATTAGGCCCGGCTATAGAGTAAACTTCCTCCTAAAAGGCAATAAGTCCTACTACTAACCTAGCTAGAAGATAACAGCAGGGAGGAGATAGTAAAGGTTATATATAAGGGTAAGGCAAGGGCATTTACAGAGAGGTTCTTCCCTCTATTTACAGCTAGGGCTCTAGGTTTAGAAGTAAAGGAGGGGATAAGATACTATAATAACAATTAGGCAGTTCCTGTGTTTATAGAAAAGGAAATTAAAGAGGTTATAAAGAATATAGTAAGTTAGAAAGCCCTAGGACTAGATAAGCTGCTAACGGGTTTCCTTAAGCTATATAAAGCAGCCCTAATATTATGTTTAACACGCCTTGCAAATGCTTACTATAGCTTGGAATATTATCTAGCCTCCTTCTAATAAGTAAAGGTAGTAGTTTTATATAAACCTAGGAAGTCCCCTAAGGAGTTAGGCAGACTAGGGGGGTAGAGGCTAATATTACTATTAAACACAATAAGTAAAGTGATTAAGAGAGCTATTATAAGGAGGATTACTATTATAGTAAAGGAAGGCTATATACTACTAGATATATAAATAGGTAATAAGGCTGGTAGATTAATGGAGATAATACTAAGCATGCTAAAAGAGGTTATAAGAACAGCGTAGCATTACTAGGGAATAGTATTATTATTACAGCTAGATATTACTAAAGCATTTAATACTATTAGCTATAAACAACTAATTCACACTATAAAGGAGTTAGAACTACTAGGGTAGATGGCCAGATAGGCACAGGGCTTTACATCAGAAAGGAGAGTATAATTAGCGTTTAATAGACATATTACTAAGGAAATCCAAGTTACTACAGGGGTTCTGTAAGGGTTGCCAGCGTCTCCTATTCTCTTCCTGCTCTATATTATGCTACTATATTAAAGACTAGTAGCAGTAGAATTAACATTAATGTTAGGGTTCTTAGATAATATAAATATTATAGTATATAAAAAAACGGCAGAAAAGACAAAAGTATAACTAAAAAGAGCCTAGAGAATATATAAGGAGTAGTTAAAGGAGTATAGGCTAAGGTTTAACCTAGAAAAGAGCAAGCTAATACACTTTATAAGGAAGAGGCAGGTAATTATAACGATAATCTGACTTAGAAGAGTAACAATACAACCGACATAATTAGCACAATTCCTAGGGGTTTAGATTCACTAAAAGCTTTGTTAGTTAACTTATATAAAGAAGGTAAATGCTAAATTGTTATAGTAGAAATTAGCGCTTATAGTGCTAGCTATGTCTATATAGAGATGCTAACTAAAGTGTGCAAGATCCCTTTATATATAGGTAATAAAAAGCATAATAGCCTATAGAGCTAGGATATACTACACCCGCAGCGAGCTAGAAGGGGTAGTATAGGGGGTAGTAAAGGCATTTATAAGAGAACAGAATAAATGCTTAAGGCGGGTTATAAGGGCATATAAGGCAATACTAGTAACACTCTTAGAGATAAAAGCAGTAGTACTACTAGTGGATCTGTACCTTAATTATATTAAATAATGATTTTACTAAAGACTTAAGGATAGTAGCATAGGCAAGAAGATATAGCAGGCCTGTAATTTAATAGCATTATAGCTATAATGCTAAGGAAGAGGCTGCTAACGTAATTACTATAAGGCATTTCTTAATGCCCCCCTTCCCCTCCCTAGCAGCCTTATAGCTAAATAGGAATTAGAAAGGGAGTGGGAAAAATAGTAAATATAGCAGAGATATAAGGCTTAGGTGAGAAGAAGACAGGTAAAAGTAATAGTAGCAAATGAGGAACCTAACTTTAAGAGCACAAAAAAGATAGTAAAGCTTTATAATAGCCTGCTTAATCATAAATCTACAGCCTTAGTTTAGCTTTAAACGGAAAAAATAGGGCTGAATACCTTCCTTTATAACAGACAGGTGCCTGAGGTAACTTTACTAATATGCTAATACTAGGGAGAAGATAAGGATATTTATTACCTTATTCTGTTATACTTAGAATATAACTATCTAAGACTAATTCTAGTAGTGCTTATAATAAGAGATCTATAGGAACTTAGGGCGGCGCTTAATAATAAGAAGCTAGCACTAAATATCATAAAGTGGGTGCTTTTAACTAGGTAACTTTAGTAGTACAGGTTGGCAGAGGAGCTTGGTAAGGCGTGGCAGATATGCAATAATAAGGCTAAGAAAGGGACCAGAGGCAATGAAAACAATAGGATAAAGGAGGAAGAGCCGGACTAGAAGGGGAAGTGCTTATAGGGGGTTTTTACTAATATACTAACCTTTTATATAAAGCATAACTGCACTTCTGTTATTGTCTGTAGTTCCGGGGAACTAGTAGATATCTTATACTAATAGTTAAAAATAATAAAGACTTTATATCAGAGGCTTAGCAGGAGCTATATAGAAGAATATGGGTTTTCTCCCCTATCTTAGGGTTTTTCCTATATTAAGAAGTTAGTTAATGAACTAGTTAGTGGCTCTAGCTACCTAGCGTACATGAATAATAAATAACAGAATTAAGTCATTCTAGTAAATAAAAATTCCTTATAACTTATTAACCTTAGAAACCTTTATTAGTATAATAGGATTCCTAAGAGCAAAAATCCCTTAGTTTAACTTATAAATCCGACTATTATAGACTTAAAAGACAGCACTTATATATAAACTTTATAAATATAATAAGTTATTAGTAGGAGCTTTAAAGCAGGTATATAAGAGAAAGGCATAGGAAAAATCCTTTATACCTATAAAAGATAAGGAAGCGGCCTTTAAAGCACTAAAAACTATGCTTTATAAGAAAATACTACTATAGTACTATAATCTAAAGTAACTATTATTTTTTAAGATTAATGCTTATAAGGAAGGTTTTAGTTTATATACTTTCTAACTATATAAGAAGTAAAATAAAAAAAGCATACTAAGTAAGGATATTATAGCTATAAAACTTTACCTAATTCTTTTTCTTTCTTATTTAATATTTATAGCTAAGAAGTATAGGTGGATATAGCAGTGTCTAGGGATACGGAACACCGCGGATACGACGCGGTATTACGCCTAAAACGAAAAAGAAGCATAGAATCAGATTCCTTATTATTAATTACCCTCCCTAGCAATAGCGCATTACATAAGGGGAGTAAGCAGCGTAAGGGGTGTAATAATTAACGAATTTTCGCGTGGATCCGTAACTAATAAAGGATAAGGCACCACTTAGGAAGAAACATAATATTAAGGAGAGAATCCTAGAGTAATAGCAGCATAAGAAAAACTAAAGAATAAAATAAAATTACTAAAGGAATTAATAATAAAAGTTATCCTAAAGGCAAAAATAACAGAAGTATAAGCTTCTATTAAAACTTTTACACAAATTACTATAAATGCAGGAGGGGAGATAGCCTAAGCAAGAACAGACACAGGAGGCCTACAGGCCTTAATTATAAAAGCAGTTAGCAGTAGAGTAGAAACCATGGTTAAGAAGGCAGTTAAGGAGGCAATAAAGGCTGTTCATAGGACTAGATCAGTGGTTAGGGGGACTTAGGCAAATATTACAGCTTGCGGAGTTACAGGGCAGAATATAATAATACCTTTAGCCCAAACAGAGGGTATAGCAATACTAGCCCGCCATTACCAGGAAGCACTAGTAAAGGAAAGCACCATTAGCAAGGCAGTTAGGAACAGATCGCTAGGAGAGATTATAAAGGTAGTAAACAGCGCTATCGGCATGGAGAAGGTAGTAGCAGTATGCTAATTATAGAGTAGAGACATAGTTATTATGTTTATAAAAGCAGGGAGGAAATAAAAGGAAAACACGGCCTAGGTAGGAGTTGCCTTTGGACCTAAGGCGGAAGTAAACAGGAAGATGTTTAGTGTGATTATTAAGGGATTCCTAATATAATTAACAAACCATATTGCAATTAAGAATATAAGGAAGAACATTAAAAAGGAGAATGGATTAAATATAGCAAAGATAACAGTATAAAAGCCAAGAGAAACAGCAACAAGGGCACCATTAGTGGTTAGTATTAAGGGCACCAAGGCAGCGAACCGACTATGCCATGGGGGAATAGTATACTAAGTAGAGATTTTTAACGCTAAGCTATATAACAAGATGATCCACCTAAAGCAATGTTATAACTACTATAAGATTAGACATATTACTAGATACTATAAGGAGGAAGTAAGATATAGCAGGTATGCTGCCGGAAAACACCCTAAGGGAGAGAGAACTTGCCTAACGTTAATAGGCAAGGTACGGGAGAAATGCCTAAATTATACAGGGGCATATCCAGTATGGTCTTAACTATGCTTGGTAAGTAATAAGAGATAGCAGCAGGCCAGGGAGGCTTATGCTATAAGGCCGCTGTTCTTCCGCAACTATCGGTCAGAGGTCGCAACAGCTACTACAGGCAAGGGTTATTAGGGAGAAGAAACCAGGGGACTAATGGAGAGGCAGCTAAGAGAAAGGAGCATATAACTAAGGGGCCCTTCTATAAGATAAACCTATAAGCTAAGATTAGGACGACAGAGACCGGCAGAGGAAGGCATAATGCTAGCCTTTCTATAGCCGACTAGAGGGCCAAACAATACCAGAGCCAGCCCAACTAGGGTGCTCTAAAGCACACAATAGAGTATATAATTAAGGTTATATACTAGAATACACAGAAGAAAAGCAATCTAGTACATCTAGCGTTAGGGCATAACGTTAGCCCTAAGGTAATAGCTATCCAGGAACCAGGAGGCTATAATAGTATACCACTAAATCCATCTTAGGGACACTATACATTAGCAATATATAGCAGAAAAACAGCGATTTATATACACTAGAAGGTTAAGACAGGACTTTAGACTATAGGGAGGGGGGAGGATTAGTATAGTATTAAGCTATATAAAGTAGAGATATATAACATCTATTCCCCGGCTTATAAAAGGGAGTAGCAGACGCCTTTATAACACTTTGCTAATACCCAGGCAAAGGGCCGGAGTGTATTCATAGGGGACTTCAACTAACATCACCCCTTGTAGGACAAATTCAGCTGAATATCTCTAGGGCATAATAAGATGTTAGAATTCATAACAAGGTAGCAACTCAGCCTAGCTACGCTGTTTAGGGAAGTAATAAGGAGAAAACATAGTAGTAGGGATAGCACTATTAACCATATATAGACCACCCACGACGTTAGTATTAAATTCATTAGGCCAGTGGAAATCACCAGATCCGACTATATGCCCTAGCTTATTAGCATTAGGACAAATAAGAAATTAAGCAATAGCCCAGGGTTGGTCCGGGGTTAGAGGATAGCGGACGAGAACCTTATTATAGTAAAGGCTTTAAACAGGCTTAGAAAGAAAGGGTTAGAGCTTTTACTATATAACTGGCAAGAAATTAATAACTATATACAGTGGCTTACCTAACAGCTCATGGAGATAGCCAATATAGCAGCACCTAAGCAACCTTAAGGGCACAGCAAACCACAGCCTTAGTAGAATAAAAGGGTAAGGAACGCAACAGCAGAGGCAAGACGTGCTAATAGGCAGTAGTAGCAACAACGGACGCAGGAAGTATAGCAGGCCTTAACAAAAGCTATAAAAAAACAGAATTATGTTATCTTAAAGGAAAAGAAAAGTAGCTAGTAACAGGCAGTTAGCGAGTTATCCAGGTCCAAAGGAAGTCTTTAGACCCTAGAGCGTTAGGCCCGGCTACAGAGTAGACTTCCTCCTAAAAGGCAACAAGTCCTACTACTAACCCGGCTAGAAGACAACGGCAGGGAGGAGATAGTAAAGGTTACACACAAGGGCAAGGCAAGGGCATTTACAGAAAGGTTCTTCCCTCCATCCACGGCTAGGGCTCTAGGTCCGGAGGCAGAGAAGGGGACAAGATACTGTGATAATAATCAGGCAGTTCCTGTGTTTATAGAGGAGGAAATTAAAGAGGTTATAAAGAATATAGTAAGTTAAAAAGCCCCAGAACCAGATAAGCTACTAACGGGTTTCCTTAAGCTATACAAAGCGGCCCTAATATTATGTTTAACACGCCTTGCGAATGCTTACTATAGCTTAGGATATCATCCGGCCTCCTTCTAATGAGCAAAGGTAGTAGTTTTATGCAAACCTAGGAAGTCCCCTAAGAAGTTGGGCAGACCAGGGGGGTAGAGGCTAATATCGCTATTAAACACGATAGGCAAAGTGATTAAGGGAGCTATTATAAGGAGGATTACTATTACAGTAGAGGAAGGCTATATACTACTAGACATGTAAATGGGCAACAGGGCTGGCAGATTAACAGAGATAGCACTAAGTATACTAAAAGAGGTTGTAAGAATAGCGTGGCATTACTAGGGAATAGCATTATTACTACAGCTGGATATTACTAGGGCGTTTAATACTATTAGCTATAAATGATTAATCTGCACTATAAAGGAGTTAGGACTGCTAGGGTAGATGGCCAGATAGGCACAGGGCTTTACGTTAGAAAGGAGAGCATAATTAGCGTTTAACAGACATATTACTAAGGAAATCTAAGTCACTGCAGGGGTTTCACAAGGGTCGCTAGCGTCTCCTATCCTCTTCCTGCTCTACATTATGCCATTATATTGAAGACTAGCAGCGGCGGAATCAACGTTAATATTAGGGTTCTTGGATAATACAAACATTATAGCATATAGAAAAACAGCAGAGGAGACAAAAGTACAACTAGAAAGAGCCTGGAGAATATGTAAGAAGTAGTTAAAGGAGTATAGGCTAAGGTTTAACCTAGGAAAGAGCGAGCTAATGTACTTTATAAGGAAGAGGCAGGCGATTATAACAACAATCCGACTTAGCAGAGCAACAATATAACTAATATAATTAGCGCGATTCCTAGGGGTTTGGATTCACCGGAAGCTTTGTTAGTCAACCTATATAGAGAAGGTGAATACCAAATTGTCATGGTAGAAATTAGCGCTTATAGCGCTGGCTGCGTTTACGTGGGAATGCTAACTAAAGTATGCGAAATCCCTTTATACACAGGTAATATAAAGCACAATAGCCTATAGAGCTGGGATATACCACACCCATAGTAAGCCAGAAGGGGTAGCACAGGGGGTAGTAAAGGCATTTATAAGGGAACAGAACGAATGCTTAAGGCGGGTTACAGGGGCGTATAAGGCAACACCAGTAACACTCTTAGAGACAGAAGCAGTAGTGCTGCTAGTGGATCTGTACCTTAATTACATTAAACGACAATTCTACTAAAGACTTAAGGATAGTAGCATAGGCAAGAAGATACAGCAGGCCTATAATTTAATAGCATTGTAGCTACAACGCTGAGGAAGAGGCCGCTAACGTAATCGCTATAAGGCGTTTCCTAATGCCCCCCCCCCCTTCCTAGCAGCCTTACAGCTAGACAGGAATTAGAGAGGAAGTGGGAAAAACAGTGGATCTGGCAGAGGCATGAGGCTTAGGTAAGAAGAGAACAGGCAAAAGCAACAGCAGCAAACAAGGAACCTAACTTTAAGAGTATAAAAAAGATAGTAAAGCTCTATAATAGCCTGCTTAAGCATAAATCTACAGCCCTAGTTTAGCTTTAAACGGAAAAAATAAGGCTAAATGCCTTCCTTTATAACAGACAGGTGCCTAAGGTAACTTTACTAATATGCTAATACTAGGGAGGAGACAAGGATATCTACTACCTTATCCTGTTATGCCCAGAATATAACCATCTAAGACCGATTCTAGCAGTGCCCGTAATAAGAGATCCGCGGGAACTTAGGGCAGCGCTTAACAACAAAAAGCTAGCACTAAATATTATAAAGTGGGTGCTTTTAACTAGGCAACTTTAGCAGTACAGGTTGGCGGAGAAGCTTAGTAAGGTGTGGCAGATATGTAATAACAAGGCTAAGAAAGGGACCAGAGGTAACAGAAATAACAGAATAGAGAAGAAAGAGCCGGACTAGAAGGGGAGGTGCTTATAGGGGGTTTTTACTAATATACTAACCTTTTATATAAAGCACAACCACACTTCTGTCATTGTCTGTAGTTCCGGGGAACTGGCAGATATCTTATACTAATGGTTAGAAACAATAAAGACTCTATATTAGAGGCTTAGCGGGAGCTATATAGAAGAATATGGGTTTTCTCCCCTATCTTAGGGTTTTTCCTATATTAAGAAGTTAGTTGATGAACTAGTTAGTGGCTCTAGCTACCTAGCGTACATGAATAATAATAAAGGGTATATAGCAGCCTATAGGGGTTTAGATTCACCGGAAGCTTCGTTGGTCAACCCATATAGAGAAGGTAAATGCTAAATTATCACGGCAGAAGTTAGCACTTATAGTACTAGCTGCGTTTATATAGGAATGCTAACTAAAGTGTATAAGATCCCTTTATATATAGGTAATAAGAAGTATAATAGCCTATAAAGCTAGGATATACTATACCTATAGTAAGTTAGAAGGGGTAGCATAGGGGGTAGTAAAGGTATTTATAAGGGAATAAAATAAATACTTAAGGCAGGTTATAGGGGCATATAAGGCAACACTAGTAATACTCTTAAAAATAAAAGTAATAATACTACTAGTAAATTTATACCTTAATTATATTAAGTAATAATTCTACTAAAGACTTAAGGATAGTAATATAGGCAAGAAGATATAATAAGCATGTAATTTAATAGTATTATAGCTATAACACTAAGGAAGAGGCTGCTAATATAATTACTATAAGGCGTTTCTTAATGCCCCCCCCCCTCCCTAATAGCCTTATAGCTAGACAGGAATTAGAGAGGGAGTAGGAAAAATAGTAGATATAGCAGAGGTATAAGGCTTAAGTAAGAAGAAAACGGGTAAAAGTAATAGTAGCAGATAAGGAACTTAACTTTAAGAGTATAAAAAAAATAGTAAGGCTTTATAATAGCCTACTAAAGCATAAATCTATAGCCTTAGTATAGCTTTAAATAGAAAAGATAGGGCTAAATACCTTCCTTTATAATAAATAAGTACCTAAGGTAACATTACTAATATATTAATACTAGGGAGAAAATAAGAATATTTACTACCTTATCCTATTATGCCTAGAATATAACTATCTAAGGCCGATCCTAGTAGTGCTTATAATAAGAGACCTGTAGGAACTTAGGGCAGCACTTAATAATAAAAAGCTAGCACTAAATATTATAAAGTAAGTGCTCTTAACTAGGCGACTTTAGTAGTATAAGTTAGTAGAAAAGCTTTATAAGGCATAGCAGATATATAATATTAAGGCTAAGAAAGGGACTAAAGGTAATAGAAATAATAAAATAAAGGAGGAAAAGCTGGATTAGGAGGGGAGGTGCTTATAAGGGGTTTTTACTAATATACTAACCTTTTATATAAAGCATAACCATACTTCTGTTATTATCTGCAGTTCTGGGGGAACCGGCAGATATTTTATACTAATAGTTGAAAATAATAAAGACTTTATATTAAAGGCTTAGCAGGAGCTATATAAAAGAATATAGGTTTTCTCTCTTATTTTAAAGTTTTTCCTATATTAAGAAGTTAGTTGATGAACTAGTTAGTAGCTCTAGCTACCTAGCGTACATGAATAATAATAATATAGCAGCCTATTATATATTACTTAGCATAACTTACGGCAGTATAACGGAACTATATAATTTATAATAAGGAGCTCTATAGTATTATTTCTTATCTTAAGGCATAGTCGGCAGAACTGCAAAGTATGGCCTAACCTTTTATAATTCTTACTAACTATAAAAATCTAGAATATTTTACAGCCCATTAAGAGATGTTAGAAAGGCAGGTAAGATAGGCTAAAACATTATCCCTTTTTAATTTTTACCTTTAATATTGTCTAGGTATATAGGCAGGTAGGCTAGATGCTCTCTCTTAATAGAAGTAAGATTAAGGACAGAGGAGCTGTCCTATAGGGTGTATTATATGTCTAGTCTAAAGCCTAGATATAGGTAATATATCCCTAATAAGAGTGCAAATAACAGCTGAATTAGAGGAGAATAGCAACTAGAATAATAACGATTTAAATAAAATAATCACATAAGACGTTATTAGTATAGACTTAGCAAGGCTATTACTATAAGGTTCTAACCTCTTCTAGGATAAATATCTTTAGAATCTATAAAACCAGGGAGTTGCTATGGATGGCTTATATGGCATAAAATTAGAAGCAGTTTGGGTAGTAGAGCAGAAATTTCCTGCCTTTATAGGGACTAAATTTTAAATAGTAGATTATATATTAAACGCTTAAGGAGCGATATAATTCTAGGGGCAGCTCTGGATTCCCTAATATAAGCCTCTTATTATATTGCTTATATAACGGGTTTATAACTTACTTATATTAGGTTACCTAGAAAGGAATATTACTTTCTAGACATTATAAAGAGACTATTACTAGGATAGGATATTAAAAGACATAGTATAGTTTATATGGAATTGCTACTACTATAGTGGGAGGAAGAGTTAACAGCTTTAATAGGGGCTTTTAAAACCTATACCAGTAGCAGACTGTTATTAGTCATAGATATTAGTGGATTTTATGACTAATCTTCCTGTATATAATAAGGAGTTACCACACTACCTAATAATTATTACAAATTGCCTCTCTAAGTACATATAGTTAAAAGTAATAATAAGTATAGTAGCTAAGGCATGCATAGAATGCTTTAAACACTACTAGTGGCAATTCTATGGTTTTCCTCATTAGATTATCTCTAACTACGGATCAGATTAGCTTAGCTGTTTTTAGACTATGCTTTATAAGAAGGTAGGTATAAAATAGCTATTATTTATATTATATTACCCTTAGATAAACAGTAAAATAAAATAAGTAAACTAAGAGATATAGGTAGTCCTCTAAGTAGTTATTGCCTTTTTATAATATAATTAGGCTGATTATCTCCTAGCTTGCTAAATAGCGCTTAATAACTAAATGTCTATAGTAACCAGGCTAAGCGTAAACCAGGCGCTAAAGGGGTTTAATATTAAGCTAATTTAATAAGTATTAAACATAACTAAGAGTCTAACTTTACCTAAAGGAAGGGCTATATTATTCCTAGAATATCTCTAAGAGGGAATAACACTAGCCTAAGTAGTAATTAACTTTACATAATAATAATAATAGGATGCAGCAAATGCTTCCTAATGACTAGCAGAATAATACCAGGCAGGAGACTTTATATAGTTAAATCTGTGCTATATTAAGATAAATCGCCCTAGCTAGAAACTTAACTAGGTTAAGGCAAAATATTAGGTTTTAAATATGCTAATACTACTTACTATCTAACTTAACATCCTATAAGGCATATACCCTGTCTTTTATATAGACTTAATAAAAAGGGCCATATCTAACCTACTGCTATTATAACTACTAGCGGATTCTAAACTAGGGCTAACACTCTTATTGCATAAAAATAATTTAAAGTTAGTAGAATATAAAGTAAAGGATATATTAGCAGTAAGAAACGCATAAGGTCGTAGAAACTAATAGAATATACTAGTTAAGTAGGTTAGGTATACCTAGCTAATATAGGAGCCCGTAGAAAGTTTCCTAGAAATAGCGGTACTAGAGAGATTTAAAGCATAATAGGGGGATATATATAACAATAATGGGCCTAAACAGAGGGCAAACTAAATTTAATCTATAAATTTCTACATAATTAGACTAAGTCCAAATAGAAAAAAAAAAAACAACATATAACTATTATCTCTTCTTTTGTCCTTGCTCTTTAGCCTCCTTATAAAGGCGCTTTTACTTTATTTTCTGTGCTAATTAAATGTATCTCTCCTCCTTTTTAGCCTCCTAGATAGCATTAGTTATAGTATTATTAATATCCTTATAAAAGCTATCTTTAAAAAGAGAAAAGGGAATTAAAAGAGAATTAAGGGAACAAGAGGGATAGGGAGTTTTAATAAAACTCTTATCCCTAAAGGGAGGTTAGAGGGGGGTAGTCCTAAGGGCAGGCTACTTAAATAAGAATAGGAGTTAGTTAGTAAGAACCCTAGTATATTTTAGGAGGCAGTTGCTAGCTATAATGCTCTCTATAAGAGTGGTTTAAAGTTAGTATATCTTAACTAATAAATCAGCAGCCTATAGTATATTTATTAGCACTATAAAGGTAATAGGCATAAAAAGGAAACTAAAGAAGGCAGCAGGGAGGAGGCTTATAGTAGGAACAGTAGTAGGAGTAGTAGTATAGGCAGCCCTTAGAGCATCCTTAAAACAATATCTAGCACAAATAAATTCAGCTATAAGAATAGCCTAGGTAGCCCTATACCTAGGTACCACAGGCATAGCTAGGACTTTAATTACACGCCTAGCACTAATAAGTTAGTATATATCCTTAATAGTCTGCTATAACTTAGGGTTTATTAATAAGAGCTCCCTTTTCTAAAGATAACTCCTATAACTTACCTAATAAGCATAGTAAGCACGGCTATAAGGGTTAGAGAGGCATTTAGCCTTCCTACAGACATAAAGGTTATTTACATAATAAATACAGAACGCCTTATACTTAGCAGTGCTAGCAGTATCTTTATTATCTAAGTTACCTATTATAGTAAGACCACTATATATACAGTTTAGGGGGGGTAGCAGAGAAGCTCCTACTATAGCGGATATACTTTTTATATTAAAACTATTAGTAACCAGACATTATAAATTATACTAGAGATATTTAATTTATATGTAGACAGGTATAATATTATAAGAAAGAAGAAAACGTTTTATAAGAAAGAGAAATAATTATATCCCTAAGATAGGTATAAACAAGAGAATTAATAAGAGTAAGATAGTTAATAAAGAAGGAATAATAAAAGATAATATAAGAGAATCCAGAGACTAAGTTTATATTATTATACAGACGTTAAAAATACAGGGGGCTAGTAACCTATATCTGGTTAGTAAGATAACTGGTTAAAGGTGGGTTATACATTAAACTAGCATTTATATATACCTAGGGGAGCTTAGGGAAGAATATAATAAAAAGGGGGGCCTATATATTTTCATTGCTATTATAGCATTTTAGCAGCAAGAAGAGGGCTATGTAATAGATTTAAGCTTAAGGCTTAAATCTTTACAGTCAGAAGAATAACTATATTATAAAAGCGAAACTTTATAAGCTATATAAGTAATATAAGTTAGGCGTGCATACTAATATACTTTAAGTCGGCCTTTTAACTTAAGCTTTATGCTAGCTAATTAGACCTTATATATATCTAGGTTTATCTTACTCTAGCTTCTTTACTTAGGCTATATAATAGTAGATAGGATAAGCTATAAAGGCAGGAGTTCTAGAAGGATTATAGATCTTTTCTTTCTCTTCTCCCTTAAGAAGATTATTCTTATTTATAGTCACTAATACTATAGTCGCACATTAGCTAGACCATAACAACTACTTATAATGTTAGTATTAAATTTATTAGGCTAGTAGGAATCGCCAGATCTAACCATATGCCTTAGCTTATTAGTATTAGAATAAATAAGAAATTAAGCAATAGCCTAGGGTTAGTCCGGGGTTAAAGGATAGTAAATAAGAACCTTATTATAGTAAAGGCTTTAAACAAACTTAAAAAGAAGGGATTAAAGCTCTTACTATATAACTAGCAGGAAATTAATAACTATATATAATAGCTTACTTAATAGCTTATAGAGATAGCTAATATAATAGTACTTAAATAACCTTAAGGGTATAGTAAACTATAGCCTTAGTAAAATAAAAAGGTAAAAGATATAATAGTAAAGGTAAGATATACTAATAAATAGTAGTAGTAATAATAAATATAGGAATTATAGCAGGCCTTAATAAAAGTAACAAAAAAACAGAATTATATTATCTTAAAGGAGAAGAGAAGTAGTTAGTAATAAGTAGTTAATAAGTTATTTAAATTAAAAGGGAGCCTTTAAACCCTAAAGCACTAGGCCTAGCTATAGAGTAGACTTTCTCTTAAGATATAGCAGGTCCTACTATTAACTTAGCTAGGGAATAATAGTAAAGAGAAGATAGTAAAGGTTATATATAAGGGTAAGGTAAAGGCATTTATAAAGAGATTTTTTCCTTTATCTGTAGCTAGGGCTTTAGATTTAAAGACAAAGGCAGAAATAAGATACTATAGTAATAATTAAGTAGTTCCTATGTTTATAAAGGAGGAAATTAAAGAAGTTATAAAGAATATAGTAAGTTAAAAAGCCCTAGGGCTAAATAAGCTGCTAGCAGGTTTTCTAAAGCTATATAAAGCAGCCCTAATATTATGTTTAATATGCCTAGTAAATGCATACTATAGTTTAGGATACTATCCGGCCTCCTTTTAGTAAGTAAAGATAGTAGTTTTATATAAACCTAGGAAAACCCCTAAGGAGTTAGGCAGACTAAAGGGGTAAAGGCTAATATTACTATTAAATATACTAGGAAAAGTAATTAAGGGAGCTATTATAAGGAGGATTACTATTATAGTAAAGGAAGGCTATATACTACTAAATATATAAATAGGTAATAAGGCTAGTAGGTTAATAGAGATAGTACTAAATATACTAAAAAAGGTTATAAAGATAGCATAGTATTACTAGGGAATAGTATTATTATTATAGCTAGATATTACTAGGGCATGTAACACTATTAGCTATAAATAGCTAATTTATACTATAAAGGAGTTAGAACTACTAGGGTAAATAGCTAGATAGGCATAGGGCTTTATATTAAAAAAAAGAGTATAATTAGTATTTAATAGGCATATTACTAAGGAAATTTAAGTTATTATAGGGGTTTTATAAGGGTTATTAGCATTTTCTATTCTTTTCCTACTTTATATTATACTACTATATTAAAGACTAGCAGTAGTAGAATTAATATTAATATTAGGGTTCTTAGATAATATAAATATTATAGTATATAGAAAAATAGTAGAGAAAACTAAAGTATAATTAGAAAGAGCTTAAAGGATATATAAGAAGTAGTTAAAGGAGTATAGGCTAAGGTTTAACCTAAGAAAGAGCAAGCTAATATACTTTATAAGGAAGAGGCAAGCAATTATAATAACAATCTAACTTAAAAGAATAATAATATAACTAACATAATTAGCGCAATTTCTAGGGGTTTAGATTTACTAGAAGCTTTATTAGTTAACCTATATAAAGAAGGTAAATATTAAATTATTATAATAAAGGTTAGCACTTATAGCACTAGCTATATATACATAAGAATACTAACTAGAGTATATAAGATTTCTTTATATATAGGTAATAAGAAGCATAATAGCCTATAAAGCCAGAATATACTATACCTATAGTAAGTTAAAAAGGGTAGTATAAGGGGTAGTAAAGGTATTTATAAGGGAATAGAATAAATACTTAAGGCAGGTTATAGGGGTATATAAGGTAATACTAGTAATACTCTTAAAGATAGAAGCAGTAGTACTGCTAGTAAACCTATACCTTAATTATATTAAGTAATAATTCTACTAAAGACTTAAGAATAATAACATAGGCAAGAAGATATAATAAGTATATAATTTAATAGCATTATAGCTATAATGCTAAGGAAGAGGCTATTAATGCAATTACTATAAGGCATTTTCTAATGCCCCCCCCCCTCCTTAGTAGCCTTATAGCTAGATAGAAATTAAAGAGAAAGTAGGAAAAACAGTAAATATAGTAAAGGCATAAGGCTTAAATAAGAAGAAAATAGGCAAAAGTAATAGTAGTAAATAAGGAACTTAACTTTAAGAGTATAAAAAAAATAGTAAGGCTTTATAATAGCTTACTAAAGTATAAATCTATAGCCTTAGTATAGCTTTAAATAGAGAAAATAGGGCTAAATGCCTTCCTTTATAATAGATACGTGCTTAAGATAATATTACTAATATATTAATACTAGGGAGGAAATAAGGATATTTACTACTTTATCCTTTCCTGCCTAAAATATAACCATTTAAGGCTAATCCTAATAGTACCTATAATAAGAGACCTATAGGAGCTTAGGCCAGTACTTAATAATAAAAAGCTAGTACTAAATATTATAAAGTAGGTGCTCTTAACTAAGTAACTTTAGTAGTATAGGTTAGCTAAAGAGCTTTATAAGGTATAGCAGATATATAATATTAAGGTTAAGAAAAGGACTAAAGGTAATAGAAATAATAAAATAGAGGAGAAAGAGCTAGATTAGGAGAGGAGGTGCTTATAAGGGGTTTTTACTAATATACTAACCTTTTATATAAAGCATAATTATACTTTTATTATTATCTGCAGTTTCAGGGGAACTAGTAGATATCTTATACTAATAGTTAAAAATAATAAAGACTTTATATTAAAGGGTTAGCAGGAGCTATATAGAAGAATATAGGTTTTCTTCCCTATTTTAGGGTTTTTCCTATATTAAGAAGTTAGTTAATAAACTAGATAGTGGCTCTAGCTACCTAGCGTATATGAATAATAATAGAGAAGATTATATATATTTATTACTAATACTAGATAAATACTAAGGCTTTTAGTAAATTTAAGTTTACCCTTAAGAATAATCTTAAATTTAACTATAAGATTCTTATTAATATTATATAAATTAATAAGAAGCCTATTTTTTATATTATTAACTTAGTAACTTTATTTTAAGCTACTTGCTTTCTTAGACCCTAATAATAAAAAGCTTAAGATATCTAAAACGCCCTTAAAAATATTAGATTAATATATATCTTAAACCCCTAGACCTAATAGTTTATAATACTAGAAGAAACTTCACTTCTAGTAAATTTAGGTATTTAGCTTAACTATTATTAATTAATATTAATAAAGTCCCTGTTAAAGCATATAATAGTATTAGAAAACTTAAGTAATATTATGCCTCTCTTTAAAAAGCATATAATATTATTAAGACTAAAGCTTATAGTTTTCTCTTAAAAGAGTAAATACTTTAGATATCTATTAAAGTAGTTAATAACTCTACTAGCTTAAATAGCCTTATTCCTACCTTTTTAGTCTTTAAAACCTATTTAAGGATAATAAAAAATTCCCCCCTAAGCTTTATAATTACTTAAAAAGCTAAGATACTTTAGAAAGTAATAAATAAAGTAAGACATAGTCTTATAAGGCGCTAAGTTAATAATGCCCTTAATACTTAAAATAGCTTAATAACCCTACTAATATATAATCTTCCCTGAAACTCTAATATATAAGTTTATTATAAGAAAGGTAAATAAACTAGCCTATATAAGCTTTTTTTAATAAAAGAAGAGACTTATATTATTAAAATGCCTTATAGCCCTATAAAGTTTAGATTTATAGTTATTAAACTATATATTACTTTACTAAAAGCAAAGACTTTTTATAAGAATAACTAAGCTTAAAATAAGAAAGCTATAAGAATAGCTTTAACTTTCTAAGAAAAGCAAGGCATAGGCCTAAACAACCTAAACTAGATTAATAAAATTATTTATAAGACTTCCCCTAATAACCCTATAAATCTACTATAAAGAGGCCGTGGAAGACCTTAGAAATACCCTTAACTAGAAGCTTTCCTTATAGAGAAAGAAAAGGCTGATTTTTAACTTATAATTAACCTTTATATATAAGGAAAAATCACTATGCCTGGAGAACTATTTAAGCTCTCTAATAAGGCTAAGATTAATGCTTTGCGCAGGTGTGCTGCCGGAAAACACCCCGAGGGAGAGAGGACTTGCCTGACATTAACAGGTAAGGTACGGGAGAGATGCCTAAATTATACAAGGGTATATCTAGTATAGTCTTAGCTATATTTAGTAAGTAATAATAGATAGTAGCAGGCTAGGGAGGCTTATGCTATAAGGCTGCTATTTTTCTGTAGCTATTAGTTAGAGGTTATAATGGCTATTATAGGTAAGGGTTATTATGGAGAAGAGACTAGGGGACTAATAGAAAGGTAGCTAAGAAAAAGAAGCATATAATTAAGAGGCCTATTTATAAGATAAACCTATAAGCTATAATTAGAATAGCAAAGACTGGCAGAGGAAGGTATAATACTAGCCTTTTTATAACTAATTAAAAGGTAAAATAATACTAAAGCCAGCCTAACTAGAGTGCTCTAAAGCATATAATAAAGTATATAATTAAGGTTATATACTAGAATATATAGAAGAAAAGCAATCTAGTATATTTAGTATTAAGGCATGGCATTAGCTCAAGGTAATAGCTATCTAGGAACCAGGAGGTTATAATAGTATACTACTAAATCTATCTTAAGAGTACTATATATTAGTAATATATAGTAAAAGAATAGTAATTTATATATATTAAAAGGTTAAGATAAAACTTTAGACTATAAAGAGAAAGGAGAATTAGTATAGTATTAAGCTATATAAACTAAAGGTATATAATATTTATTCCCTAGCTTATAAAAGGGGGTGGCAGATGCCTTTATAATACTTTACTAATACTTAAGTAAAGGGCTAGAGTGTGTTTATAAGGGACTTTAACTAATACTACCCCTTATAGGACAGATTTAGCTAAACCTTTTAAGGGCATAATAAGATATTAAAATTTATAATAAGGTAGTAACTTAGCCTAGCTATGCTGTTTAGGGAAGTAATAAAAAGAGAATATAGTAGTAAGGATAGCACTATTAACTATATATAGACTACTTATAATATTAGTATTAAATTTATTAGGTTAGTAGAAATCGCCAGATCTAACCATATGCCTTAGCTTATTAGCATTATAATAAATAAGAAATTAAGCAATAGCCTAGGGTTAGTCCGGGGTTAAAGAATAGCAAATAAGAACCTTATTATAGTTAAGGCTTTAAACAGACTTAAAAAAAAGGGATTAAAGCTCTTATTATATAACTAGCAGGAAATTAATAATTATATATAATAGCTTACTTAATAGCTTACGGAGATAGCTAATATAGTGGTACTTAAATAACCTTAAGGGCATAGTAAACTACAGCCTTAGTAGAATAAAAGGGTAAAAAATATAATAGTAGAGGTAAGATATGCTAATAAGCAGTAGTAGTAATAATAGACATAGGAATTATAGTAGGCCTTAATAAAAGCAATAGAAAAACAAGATTATATTATCTTAAAGGAAAAGAGAAATAGTTAGTAATAAGCAGTTAGTAAGTTATTTAGGTTAAAAGAGAGCCTCTAAACCCTAGAGTACTAGGCCTAGCTATAGAGTAAACTTCCTCTTAAGATATAATAGGTCTTACTACTAACTTAGCTAGGAAATAATAATAGGGAGGAAATAGTAAAGGTTATATATAAGGGTAAGGTAAAGGCATTTATAAAGAGGTTTTTTCCTTTATTTATAACTAGGGCTTTAGGTCTAGAGATAAAGGTAAAGATAAGATACTATAATAATAATTAGGTAGTTTCTATGTTTATAAAAGAGGAAATTAGAGAAGTTATAAAGAATATAGTAAGTTAAAAAGCCTTAAGGCTAGATAAGCTGCTAATAGGTTTCCTTAAGCTATATAAAGCAGCCTTAGTATTATGTTTAATATGCCTTATAAATACATACTATAGTTTAGAACACTATCCGGCCTCCTTTTAGTAAGTAAAGGTAATAGTTCTATATAAACCTAGGAAAACCCCTAAGGAGTTAGGCAGACCAGGGGGGTAGAGGCTGATATTACTATTAAACATGCTAGAAAAAGTAATTAAGGGAGCTATTATAAGGAGGATTACTATTATAATAAAAAAAGGCCATATACTGCTAAATATATAAATAGGTAATAGGGCTAGTAGGTTAATAGAGGTAGCACTAAGTATGCTAAAAGAGGTTATAAAAATAGTATAGTATTACTAGGAGATAGTATTATTATTATAGCTAGATATTACTAGGGCATTTAATACTATTAGCTATATTATTATTCATGTACACTAGGTAGCTAGAGCCACTAACTAGTTCATTAACTAACTTCTTAATATAGGAAAAACCCTAAGATAAGGAAGAAAACCTATATTCTTCTATATAGCTCCCGCTAAGCCTCTAATATAAAGTCTTTATTATTTTTAACTATTAGTATAAAATATCTGCTAGTTCCCCCAGAACTGCAAATAATAACAGAAGTATGGTTGTGCTTTATATAAAAGGTTAGTATATTAATAAAAAACCTCCTATAAGCACCTCCCCTCCTAATCCAGCTCTTCCTCCTTTATTCTATTATTTCCATTACCTCTAGTCCTATTTTTAGCCTTAATATTATATATCTACCATGCCTTATAAAGCTCCTCCGCTAACCTATACTACTAAAGTTACTTAGTTAAAAGCACCTACTTTATAATATTTAGTGCCAGCTTTTTATTATTAAGCACTGCTCTAAGTTACTGTGGGTTTCTTATTATAGGCACTGCTAGGATTAGCCTTAGATAGTTATATTCTAGGCATAATAGGATAAGGTGGTAGATATCCTTATCTCCTCTCTAGTATTAATATATTAGTAATATTACCTTAGGCACCTGTTTATTATAGAGAAAGGCATTTAGCCCTATTTTTTCTATTTAAAGCTGTACTAAGGCTGTAGATTTATACTTTAGCAGGCTATTATAAAGCCTTGCTATCTTTTTTATACTCTTAAAGTTAGGTTCCTTATTTACTGCTATTACTTTTACCTGTCGTTTTCTTACCTAAGCCTTATACCTCTGCCATATCCACTGTTTTTCCCACTCTCTTTTTAATTCCTATCTAGCTATAAGGCTGCTAGAAAGGGGGGGGGGGGCATTAGGAAACGCCTTATAGTAATTGTATTAGCAGCCTCTTCCTTAGCGTTATAGCTGTAATGCTATTAAATTACAGGCTTATTATATCTTCTTGCTTATGCTACTATCCTTAAGTCTTTAATAGAATTATTACTTAATATAATTAAGGTGCAGATCTACTAGCAGTACTGCTACTTCTGTCTTTAAGAGTATTACTAGTATTACCTTATATGCCCCTATAACCTGCCTTAAGCATTTATTCTATTCCCTTATAAATGCCTTTACTACCCCCTATACTACCCCTTTTAACTTACTATAGGTGTAGTATATCTTAGCTCTATAAGCTATTATGCTTTTTATTACCTATATATAAAGGGATCTTATACACTTTAGTTAGCATCCCTATATAGATATAGCTAGTGCTGTAAGTGCTAACTTCTGCTATAATAATTTAGTATTTACCTTCTCTATATAGGTTAACTAATAAAGCTTCTAGTAAATCCAAACCCCTAGGAATTGCACTAATTGTATTAGTTATATTATTATTCTTTTAAGTTAGATTGTTATTATAATTGCCTGCCTCTTTCTTATAAAGTATATTAGCTTACTTTTTCTTAAGTTAAACCTTAGCCTATACTCCTTTAACTACTCCTTATATATTTTTTAGGCTCTTTTTAGTTATACTTTTATTTTCTCTGCTGTTTTTTTATATACTATAATGTTTATATTATCTAAGAACCCTAATATTAATGTTAATTCTACTGCTACTAGTCTTTAATATAATAGCGTAATATAAAGCAAAAAGAGGATAGAAGATGCTAGCAACCCTTATAAAACCCCTATAGTAACTTGGATTTCCTTAGTAATACATCCATTAAACGCTAATTATGCTTTTCTTTCTAATGTAAAGCCCTGTGCCTATCTAGCTATTTACCCTAGCAGTTCTAACTCCTTTATAGTGCAGATTAATTATTTATAGCTAATAGTATTAAATACCCTAGTAATATCCAGCTATAGTAATAATGCTATTCCCTAGTAATGCTATGCTATTTTTATAACCTCTTTTAGCATACTTAGTACTACCTTTATTAACCTACTAGCCCTATTGCCTATTTGTATATCTAGTAGTATATATCCTTTCTTTACTACAGTAGTAATCCTCCTTATAATAGCTCCCTTAATTACTTTTCCTATTATATTTAATAGTAATATTAGCCTTTACCCCCCCGGTCTGCCTAACTTCTTAAAGGTTTTCCCAGGTTTATATAGAACTACTACCTTTGCTTATTAGAAGAAGGCCAGATAGTGTCCTAAACTATAGTATATATTTATAATGCATGTTAAACATAATATTAGGGCTACTTTATATAGCTTAAGGAAACCTATTAATAGCTTATCCAGCTCTAGGGCTTTCTAACTTACTATATTCTTTATAACTTCTTTAATTTTCTCCTTTATAAACATAGGAACCACTTAATTATTACTATAGTATCTTATCTCTGCATTTATCTCTAGACCTAAAGCCCTGGCTGTAGATAAGGAAAAGAATCTCTCTATAAATGCCTTTGCCTTACCCTTATATATAACCTCTACTATCTCCTCCCTACTGTTATCTCCTAGCTAAGTTAGTAGTAGGACCTGTTATATCTTAGGAGGAAGTTTACTTTATAGCCAGGCCTAGTGCTTTAAGGTCTAGAGGCTCCCTTTAGACCTAAATAACTTACTAACTACCTATTACTAACTGCTTCTCTTTTCCTTTAAGATTATATAATTTTATTTTCCTATAGCTTCTATTAAGGCCTACTATAATTCTTATGTCTGTTATTACTACTACTGCTTATTAGCATATCTTGCCTCTACTATTACATTCTTTACCCTTTTATTCTACTAAGGCTGTGGTTTGCTGTGCCCTTAAGGTTATTTAGGTGCCGCTATATTAGCTATCTCTATAAGTTATTAGGTAAGCTATTATATATAGTTATTAATTACCTGCTAGTTGCATAGCAGGAGCTCTAACCCCTCCTTTCTAAGCCTGTTTAAAGCCTTTATTATAATAAGGTTCTTATCTGCTGTCCTCTAACCCTAGACTAACCCTAGGCTATTACTTAATTCCTTGCTTGTCCTAATGCTAATAAGCTAAGGTATATAGTCAGATCTAGCGATTTTTACTAGCCTAATAAATTTAATACTAACGTTATAAGTGGTCTATGTATAGTTAATAGTGCTATCCCTACTACTATGTTCTCTCCTTATTACTTCCCTAAATAGCGTAGCTAGGCCAAGTTACTACCTTATTATAAATTCTAACATCTTATTATGCCCTTAAGAGGTTCGGCTAAATCTATCCCATAAGGGGTGGTATTAGTTAAAGTCCCCTATAAACATACTCCGGCCCTTTACCTAGGTATTAGTAAAGTATTATAAAGGCATCTGCCACTCCCTTTTATAAGCCAGGGAATAAATGTTATATATCTCTACTTTATATAGCTTAATACTATACTAATCCTTCTCCCTTCTTATAGTCTAAAGTCCTGTCTTAACCTTTTAATATATATAAATTACCATTCTTTTACTATATATTACTAATATATAGTGCCTTTAAGATAAATTTAGCGGTATACTATTATAACCTCCTGGTTCCTAAATAGCTATTACCTTAGGGCTAACGTTATACCCTAACGTTAGATATACTAAATTGCTTTTCTTCTATATATTCTAGTATATAACCTTAATTATATACTCTATTATATGCTTTAAAGCACCCTGGTTAGGCTGGCTCTAGTATTGTTTTACCCTCTTATTACTTATAAAAAGGCCAGCATTATGCCTTCCTCTGCCAGTCTTTATTATCCTAATTATAGCTTATAGGTTTATCTTATAAAAGGGTCCCTTAGTTATATACTCCTTTCTCTTAGCTACCTCTTTATTAGTCCCCTAGTCTCTTCTCTATAATAACCCTTACCTATAGCAGTCGTTACAACCTCTGGCTAATGGCTATAGAAAAATAGCAGCCTTATAGTATAAGCCTCCCTAGCCTGCTGCTATTTATTATTACTTACTAAGTATAGCTAAGACTATGCTAAATATACCCCCGTATAATTTAAGTATCTCTCCTGTACCTTACCTGTTAATATTAGGCAAGTCCTCTCTCCCTTAGGGTATTTTCTAGTAGCATACCTACTATATCTTACTTCCTCCTTATAGTACTTAGCAATATACCTAATCTTATAGTAGTTATAACATTACTTTAGGTGGATTATCTTATTATATAGCTTAGTATTAAAAATCTCTACTTAGTATATTATTTCCCTATGGCATAGGCAGTTTACTATCTTAGTGCCCTTAATACTAACTACTAGTAGTGCCCTTATTACTATTCCCTTTAGCTTTTATACTATTATCTTTACTATGTTTAAACCATTTTTCTTTTTAATGTTCTTCCTTATATTCTTAATTATAATGTAGTTTATTAATTATATTAGGAATCCCTTAATAATTACACTAAACATCTTCCTATTTACTTCTACCTTAGGTCTAAAGGCAACTCCTACCTAAGCTATGTTTTCCTTTTATTTCCTTCCTGCTTTAGTAAATATAATAACTATATCTTTACTTTATAGTTAGTATACTACTACTGCCTCCTTTATACTAATAGTGCTGTTTACTACCTTTATAATCTTCCCTAGTAATCTATTCCTAACTACCTTACTAATAGTATTTCCTTTTACTATTACTTTCTAGTAATAGCAGGCCAGTATTGCTATACCCTTTATTTAGGCTAAAGGGATTATTATATTCTGCCTTATAACTTTATAAGCTATAATAGTTACCTAAGTCCCCCTAACTACTAATCTAGTTCTAAGAATAGCCTTTATTACCTCCTTAACCGCCTTCTTAACTATGGTTTTTACCTTACTATTAACCACCTTTATAATTAAAGCTTATAGGCCTTCTATGCTAGTTCTTATTTAGGCTATCTCCCTTTTTATATTTATAGTAATTTATATAATAATTCTAATAAAAGCCTATACTTTTATTATTTCTACTTTTAAAAGAACTTTTATTATTAATTCCTTTAATAATTTTATTTTATTCTTTAGTTTTTCCTATACTATTATTACTCCTAAATTCTCTCCTTAAAGCTATATTTCTTCCTAAGTAGTGCCTTATTCTTTATTTATTATAGATCTATATAAAAATTTATTAATTATTATGCCCCTTATACTGCTTACTTTCCTTATATAATGCACTATTACTAGGGGGGGTAATTAATAATAAGAAATCTAATTCCATGCTTCTTTTCTATTTTAGGCGTAATACCGCGTCGTATCCGCGGTGTTTTATCGGTTATTAAGGCGCTTCACGGCTGATGTGTAATCAGTTACTATTAGCTATAAATAGCTAATTTATACTATAAAGGAGTTAGGACTACTAGGGTAAATAGCTAGATAGGCATAGGGCTTTATATTAAAAAAAAGAGTATAACTAGTGTTTAATAGGTATATTACTAAGGAAATCTAAGTTACTATAGTGGTTTTATAAGGGTTACTAGTGTTTTCTATTCTCTTCCTGCTTTATATTATACTACTATATTAAAGACTAGCAGTAGTAAAATTAATATTAACATTAGGGTTCTTAAATAATATAAATATTATAGTATATAGAAAAACAGTAGAGAAGACTAAAGTATAACTAAAAAGAGCCTAGAAAATATATAAAAAGTAGTTAAAGGAGTATAAGCTAAGGTTTAATCTAAGGAAGAGTAAGCTATTATACTTTATAAGAAAAAGGCAGGTAATTATAATAATAATCAAACTTAGAAAAATAATAATATAACTAATATAATTAGCGTAATTCCTAGGGGTTTAGATTTACTGAAAGCTTTATTAGTTAACTTATATAAAAAAGGTAAATACTAAATTATTATAGCAGAAGTTAGCACTTATAGTGCTAGCTATACGACGCGGTATTACGCCTAAAACGAAAAAGAAGCACAGAATCGGATTCCTTATTATTAATTACCCCCCTTAGCAATAGCGTATTATATAAGGAAAGTAAGCAGCATAAGGGGTGTAATAATTAATAAATTTTTATGTAAATCTATAACTAATAAAGGATAAGGTACCACTTAGGAAGAAATATAATATTAAGGAGAGAATCCCAGAGTAATAGCAGTATAGGAAAAACTAAAGAATAAAATAAAATTACTAAAGAAATTAATAATAAAAGTTATTCTAAAGGTAAAAATAATAAAAGTATAAGCTTTTATCAGAACTTTTATATAAATTACTATAAATATAGGAGGGGAGATAGCCTAAGTAAGAACTAACACAGGAGGCCTATAAGCCTTAATTATAAAAGCAGTTAGTAGTAGAGTAAAAACCATGGTTAAGAAGGTGGTTAAGGAGGTAATAAAGGCTGTTTATAGGACTAGATTAGTAGTTAGGGGGACTTAGGTAAATATTACAGCTTATAGAGTTATAGGGCAGAATATAATAATACCTTTAGCCTAAACAGAGGGTATAGTAATACTAGCCTGCTATTACTAGAAAGCACTAGTAAAGGGAAGTATTATTAGCAAGGCAATTAGGAACAGATTACTAGGAGAGATTATAAAGGCAGTAAACAGTGCTATTAGTATAGAGGAGGCAGTAGAAGCATGCTAATTATAGAGTAGAAATATAGTTATTATATTTATAAAAGTAGGGAGGAAATAAAAGGAAAACACAGCCTAGGTGGGAGTTACCTTTAGACCTAAGGCAGAAGTAAATAGGAAGATGTTTAGTGTAATTATTAAGGGATTCCTAATATAATTAATAAACCACATTATAATTAAGAATATAAGGAAGAACATTAAAAAGGAGAATAGATTAAATATGGCAAAGATAATAGTATAAAAGCTAAAAGGAACAGCAATAAGGGCACCATTAGTAGTTAGTGTTAAGGGCACTAAGGCAGCAAACTAACTATACCATAGGGGAATAGTATACTAAGCAGAGATTTTTAATGCTAAGCTATATAATAAGATAATCCACCTAAAGCAATATTATAACTATTATAAGATTAGATATATTGCTAAATACTATAAGGAGAAAGTAAGATGCAGCAGGTATGCTACTAGAAAACACCCTAAGGAAGAAAGGACTTGCCTAACGTTAATAGGCAAGGTATAGGAGAGATGCCTAAATTATACAGGGGCATATCTAGTATAGTCTTAATTATGCTTAGTAAGCAATAAGAGATAGCAGCAGGCCAGGGAGGCTTATGCTATAAGGCCGCTGTTCTTCTGCAACTATTAGTCAGAGGTTGTAATAGCTACTATAAGTAAGGGTTATTAGGGAAAAGAAACTAGGGAACTAACAGAGAGGTAGCTAAGAGGAAGGAGTATATAACTAAGGGGCCCTTCTATAAGACAAACTTACAAGCTAAGATTAGGATAATAGAGACTAGCAGAGGAAGGCATAATGCTAGCCTTTCTATAGCTAACTAGAGGGCTAAATAATACCAAAGCTAGCTTAACCAGGGTGCTCTAAAGCATATAATAAAGTACATAATTAAGGTTATATACTAGAATACACAAAAGAAAAGCAATTTAGTACATCTGGCATTAGGGCATAATGTTAGCCCTAAGGTAATAGCTATCTAGAAACCAGGAGGCTATAATAGTATACCGCTAAATCTATCTTAAGAACACTATATATTAGTAATATATAGCGGAAAAATAGTAATTTATATATACTAAAAGGTTAAGACAGGACTTTAAACTATAAAGAGGGGAAAGGATTAGTATAGTATTAAGCTATATAAAGTAAAGATATATAACATCTATTCCCCGGCTTATAAAAGGGAGTAGCAGACGCCTTTATAACACTTTACTAATACCTAGGCAAAGGGCTAGAGTGTGTTTATAGGGGACTTTAACTAATATTACCCTTTATGGGACAGATTTGGCTAAATATCTCTAGGGCATAATAAGATATTAGAATTTATAATAAGATAGCAACTTAGCCTAACTACGCCGTTTAAAGAAGTAATAAGGAGAGAACATGGCAGCAGGGATAGTACTATTAACCATATATAGACCACTTATAACATTAGTATTAAATTCATTATGCTAGTAGAAATCGCCAGATCTAACCATATGCCCTAGCTTATTAGCATTAGGACAAACAAGGAATTAAGCAATAGCCTAGGGTTAGTCTAGGGTTAAAGGATAGCAGACGAGAACCTTATTATAGTAAAGGCTTTAAACAGGCTTAAAAAGAAGGGGTTAGAGCTTCTGCTGTATAACTAGTAAGAAATTAATAACTATACATAGTAGCTTACCTAATAGCTTACAGAAATAGCTAATATAGCAGCACCTAAGTAACCTTAAGAGCGTAATAAACCATAGCCTTAGTAGAATAAAAGGGTAAGGGATGTAATAGTAAAGGCAAGATATACTAATAGGTAGTAGTAGTAATAATAGACATAGGAAGTATGGCAGGCCTTAATAAAAGCTATAAAAAAACAGGATTATATTATTTCAGAGGAGAAGAGAAGTAGCTGGTAATAAGTAGTTAGTAAGTTATCCAGGTCTAAAGGGAGTCTTTAGACCCTAGAGCATTAGGCCTAGCTATAGAGTAGACTTCCCCCTAAAAGGCAATAGGTCTTACTACTAACCTGGCCAGGAGATAACAGTAGGAAGGAGATAGTGGAGGTTATATATAAGGGTAAGGCAAGGGCATTTACAGAGAGGTTCTTCCCTCTATCTATAGCTAGGGCTCTAGGTTTAGAGGCAGAGGAGGGGATAAGATACTGTAATAATAATTAGGTAGTTCCTGTGTTTATAAAGGAGGAAATTAAAGAGGTTATAAAGAATATAGCAAGTTAAAAAGCCCTAGGACTAGATAAGCTGCTAATAGGTTTCCTTAAGCTATATAAAGCGGCCTTAATATTGTGTTTAACATGCCTTATAAATACTTGCTATAGCTTAGAATATTATCCAGCCTCCTTCTAATAAGTAAAGGTAGTAGTTCTATATAAACCTAAGAAGTTCTCTAAGGAGTTGGGCAGACTAGGGGGGTAGAGGCCAATATTACTATTAAATACAATAAGCAAAGTAATTAAGGAAGCTATTATAAGGAGAATTACTATTATAGTAAAGGAAGGCTATATACTACTAGATATATAAATAGGCAATAGGGCTGGCAGATTAATAGAGATAGCACTAAGTATATTAAAAGAGGTTATAAGAATGGCGTGGTATTACCAGGGGATAGTATTATTATTATAGCTAGATATTACTAGGGCGTTTAACACTATTAGCTATAAACGATTAATCTGTACTATAAAGGAGTTAGGACTGCTAGGGTAAATGGCCAGATAGGCACAGGGCTTTACATTAAAAAGGAGAGCATAATTAGCATTTAATGGACGTATTACTAAGGAAATCCAAGTTACTATAGGGGTTTTACAAGGGTTACTAGCGTCTCCTATTCTCTTCCTGCTCTATATTATGCTACTATATTAAAGACTAGCGGCAGTAGAATTAACATTAACATTAGGGTTCTTAGATAATATAAACATTATAGTATATAGAAAAACAGTAGAGGAGATAAAAGTATAACTAGAAAAAGCCTAGAGAATATATAAGAAGTGGTTGAAGGAGTATAGGCTAAGGTTTAACCTAGAAAAGAGCAAGCTAATGCACTTTATAAGGAAGAGGCAGGTGATTATAATAACAATCTGACTTAAAAGAGCAATAATATAACCGATATAATTAGCGCGATTCCTAGGGGTTTAGATTCACCAGAAGCTTTATTAGTCAACCTACATAAAGAAGGTGAATGCTAAATTATTATGGCAGAAATTAGCGCTTACAGCGCTGGCTGCATTTACATAGGGATGCCGACTAAAGTGTGTAAGATCCCTTTATATATAGGTAATAAGAAGCATAATAGCCTATAAAGCTGGGATATACTACACCCATAGTAAGCCAGAAGGGGTAGTATAGGGGATAGCAAAGGTATTTATAAGGGAATAAAATAAATGCTTAAGGCGGGTTATAGGGGCATATAAGGCAACGCTAGTAATACTCTTAAAGACAAAAGCAGCAGTGCTGCTAGTAGATCTATACCTTAATTATATTAAATAATGATTTTACTAAAGACTTAAGGATAGTGGCATAGGTAAGAAGATATAGCAGGCCTGTAATTTAATAGCATTATAGCTATAATGCTAAGGAAGAGGCTGCTAATGTAATTGCTATAAGGCGTTTCCTAATGCCCCCCCCTCCCTCCCTAGCAGCCTTATAGCTAGACAGGAATTAAAGAGAAAGTGGGAAAAACAGTAGATCTAGCAGAGGCATAAGGCTTAAGTAAGAAGAGAATAAGCAAAAGTAATAGTAATAAATAAGGAATCTAACTTTAAGAGTATAAAAAAGATAGTAAAGCTCTATAATAGCCTACTTAAGTATAAATCTACGGCCCTAGTTTAGCTTTAAACGGAAAAAATAAGGCTAAATACCTTTCTTTATAATAGATAAGTACCTAAGGTAACTTTACTAATATGCTAATACTAGGGAGAAAACAAGGATATCTACTACCTTATCCTATTATGCCTAGAATATAACTATTTAAGACTAATTCTAGTAGTGCCTATAATAAGAGATCTATAGGAACTTAGGGCAGCGCTTAATAATAAGAAGCTAGCACTAAATATTATAAAGTGGGTGCTTTTAACTAGGTGACTTTAGCAGTATAGGTTAGCAGAGGAGCTTAGTAAGGCATGGCAGATATATAATAACAAGGCTAAGAAAGGGACTAGAGGTAATAAAAATAACAGGATAGAGAAGAAAGAGCCAGACTAAGAGGGGAGGTGCTTATAGGGGGTTTTTACTAACATACTAACCTTTTATATAAAGCATAACCATACTTCTATTATTGTCTGTAGTTCCGGGGAACTAGCAGATATCTTATACTAATAGTTAGAAATAATAAAGACTTTATATTAGAGGCTTAGCGGGAGCTATATAGAAGAATATAGGTTTTCTCCCCTATCTTAGGGTTTTTCCTATATTAAGAAGTTAGTTGATGAACTAGTTAGTGGCTCTAGCTACCTAGCGTATATGAATAATAATATAGTGCTAGCTATATTTACATAGGGATGCTAACTAAAGTGTGCAAGATCCCTTTATATATAAGTAATAAGAAGTATAATAGCTTATAAAGCTAGGATATACTATAATTATAGTAAGTTAAAAGGGGTAGTACAGGGGGTAGCAAAGGTATTTATAAAAAAACAAAATAAATGCTTAAGGCAGGTTATAGGGGCATATAAGGTAATATTAGTAATACTCTTAAAGATAGAAGCAGTAGTACTGCTAGTGGATTTATACCTTAATTATATTAAGTAATAATTCTACTAAAGACTTAAGGATAGTAGCATAGGCAAGAAGATATAATAGGCATGTAATTTAATAGTATTATAGCTATAATACTAAGGAAGAGGCTGCTAATACAATTACTATAAGGCATTTTCTAATGCCCCCCCCCCCCTCCCTAGCAGCCTTATAGCTAAATAGGAATTAGAGAGGGAGTAGGAAAAACAGTAAATATAGCAAAGGCATAAGGCTTAAGTAAGAAGAAAACAGGCAAAAATAATAATAATAAATAAGGAACTTAACTTTAAAAGTATAAAAAAGATAGTAAGGCTTTATAATAGCCTGCTAAAGCATAAATCTACAGCCTTAATATAGCTTTAAACAGAGAAAATAAGGCTAAATGCCTTTCTTTATAATAAACAGATGCCTAAGGTAATATTACTAATATATTAATACTAAGGAGGAGATAAGAATATTTACTACTTTATTCTTTTATATTTAGAATATAACTATCTAAGGCTAATTCTAATAGTGCCTATAATAAGAAACCTGCAGGAGCTTAGGGCAGCGCTTAATAATAAAAAGCTAGTACTAAATATTATAAAGTAAGTGCTCTTAACTAGGCAACTTTAGTAGTATAAGTTAGCAGAGGAGCTTTATAAGGCATAGCAGATATATAATGTTAAGGTTAAGAAAGGGATTAAAGGTAATAGAAATAATAAAATAAAGGAAAAAAAGCTAAATTAGAAGGGGAGGTGCTTATAGGGGGTTTTTACTAATATACTAACCTTTTATATAAAGCATAACTATACTTTTGTTATTATCTGCAGTTCTAGAGAAACTGGCAGATATCTTATACTAATAGTTAAAAACAATAAAGACTTTATATTAAAGGTTTAGCAGGAGCTATATAGAAGAATATAGGTTTTCTCCCCTATTTTAGGGTTTTTCCTATATTAAGAAGCTAGTTAATGAACTAGATAGTGGCTCTAGCTACCTGGCGTACATGAATAACAATTAATGCTTTGCTAGTAAGAAATGTATTTAAATTTATTTAATTTAACCCTTAAAAGCATAAAAACAAAAGACTTTTTAGTTTATAAATAGTATATAAAATTAAGGGTAAAGTAACTAATTTCCTATATAAAAAATTATAATATGTTATTTAAGGCTATAGTAACTATAGGAAAGAGGTTATCCTTATATAGTCTCTAATAATTTAAAGAGCTAGTTAGAGGCTTATTATTACTCTTGCTTTATTATTAAAAAGAAAAGGCATTATGGCTTAGTTAAGGGACATTACCTAAGCATATATATAGTTATAGATAAAGCTTAATTATATAATCCTTATAAAGCTTTTAGTATAGATTACATACCTTTATCCGCTAGATATTATTATGGTTGTAATAAAGCTGCTTTATAGAATTATAAAAGCAGGCATATATTAGTAGTTAATATATTTTAATTATTATTATTAAAAGCTTTAAATAATTACCTTTACTTATAACCTATGTCTCCTTATTTTTTTAAAGAAAAGCTCTTATTTTAGACTTATTAGAATGTAGACTAATAACACATTAGGCCTTAGTAATACTAAATTCTTTAATTATAAAGAGGTTAAGTTAAAAAATGCCGGATTTCTTATAAAGCTAAAGCAATGCCTAAAGAAATTAATACTATTAATGTTTAATAGTTATATTTTAAGTAAAGCTAATGATAATACCTTCTTCCTATAATAAAAGATATAAGAAAAGAAGCTATTAAAAGTTAACTAAAATAATTAAGCTTAATATATTAAGCAAAGGGCTTAAGGTGTATATATTGCTCTTATCTACTAATTTAAAGCCTCTTATAATCTTTTTATTACTACCTAAAGCTAATAACTAGAACCTAATAATATAATAAAGCTTAATAAGAGGCTTAAATAGTAAATTAATAATTAGAATTATAGACTTTACTATATACCTTTCTTACTAAAAAATGCCTTCCTTTATATTTTTATTAATAGCTCCTTTATAAATTACAAAGACCTTAGCTTATAGCTTAGCTATGTAATTATTCTTAGTAATAAGGAAAAGAATATTAATGCCTCTAAATTCACGCTTATAGGTAATATTATAACTTATAGCTTTATAAAATCTAAAAGAGTTATAAGAAGTAACTTAGTATTAAAGCTGTATAAAATAGTCTAAGGAGTTAATATTACTTATATAATAAATACAACTTTAAGGATTATTACTAATTAATTAAACAAGCTAAATATTCTAATTATAATATATATTAACTTATTTTTATTATATAAGTATATTATTAAATTAGGCACTATAAAGGAGAAAAGGCTTATAATTAATATTATAGCACTATAATAATTATATAAGCAAAGGGAAATCGCGGAAATCTAATAAATAAATAGCTATAATAATCTTACTAATGTAATAATAAAAGCCTTTTTAAATAGAAGTCTTAAGACCTTTATAACTAAGAATAAGGCTTAAATCTAAGTAAAAGGTTAAGTAAAGAGACTAGTGTTAAGCGTTAAAGCTAAAGCTACTTAGGATAAATTTACCGCTAAATCTAGCATTAAATTAAGCACATAATAAAGAGTTTAAATTTAATAAATCTAAATATAATTAATTTAAAGGGCTTTAAGAATGCTCTAGACTAAGAAAAGTTATTCATTTAGGTAATAATTTTTATATATTATAATATTATTAATTTTTGCTTATTTGTTAATTTTTACGGATTTTTTACGTGTTTTAGAGCGATTTCTCTTTTTTAATAAAGAGAGAATTTATAAGTATTAAAATTGCTTATTTAGAGAATAGAAGAGATATATAATAGTAACTAGGAATTATAAGTTATATATATAATATATATGCCCTAATTGGCTAGATTATTATATTATATAACCTAGGGCAGTACTATGGCTATAATACTACACTTCTGTATTATCCCCCTCTTTTCCCTTTAGAAAATTATAACCAGAATAGAAATCAGACCTTTGTTACCCCCCCTGCATTATTGCTGCAGTATATCGTACCCTGTGAAACCATCACTTATAATTAATCCCTAATTCCCAGTCTTTTTTATTTATTATAATTTATAAGCTTTAAGAATATTAAGTTTAATGCCTTTATTTTAAAAGTATTTAATTAAAAGAAGTCCGGATTCTATTATATATTATTAAATCCTTACTAGACAAATATATAATAGGAGTTATCTAACTCCTCTAACTAAATAATAAGTTTAAACTATTAACTAAATACTAATTAGGGCAGAGAAAGTACCCTAAATTACCTTTAAAACTCTAATATATTATTTAAGATATTAAAAAGAATAAATAACAGATATCTACTAACTAATAATACTAATCCTAATTATAATAATCCAGATAATTTAATAAATAAAATAACTACTAAAATTCTTTTTCCCTAGACTATTATTCTATTTAGAATATAATTTAGTAAATAACTAAGAGATAGTTTACCTTAAGTGTTACGTGGTGGTATTCGTCACGTGGTTGGTTGGAAGCAACCGTAAAGCTATTATTAACGTTATTATAAAAGAGTTATTAAACGTACCTAAATATACTGTTATTAAGTTATATAGTTAAGTGTATTATATAAGTTAGTTGTCTTTTTACTAGTTATATAATAAATCCGTTATATATATATAAAGATCTAATATTACGGATTATTCTGTAATAAGTACCTGATAGTTTCACAGGGTACGATATGCTGCAGCAATAACGTGGGGGGGGGGGGGTAATAAAGGTCTGATTTCTATATTATTATAATTATCTAAAGGGAAAAGAGGGGGACAATGCAAAAGTGTAGTGTTATAGCCATAGTACTACCCTAGGTTATATAACATAATAATCCAGCTAATTAAGGCATATATATTATATATATAACCTATAATTTCTAGTTACTATTATATATCCTTTTTATACTTTAAATAAGTAATTCTAATACTTGTAAACTCTCTCTTTATTAAAAAAGAGAAATTGTTTTAAAACACGTAAAAAATCCGTAAAAATTAATAAATAAGCAAAAATTAATAATGTCGTAATACATAAGAAATATTACCTAAATAAATGACTTTTATTAGTTTAGAGCATCCAGAAGCAGAGCAAAAAATCGTAATTCCTGCCTTAAAGCCCTTAAATTAATTATGCTAAAATTTATTAAATTTAAACTTTTTATTATATACTTAAGCAGCTCTGGCTTTAACGCTTAATACCGGTCTCTTTACCTAACCTTCTACTTAAATTTAAACCTTATTCTTAGTTATAAAGGTCTTAAGGCTTTTATTAGGAGAGGCCTTTATTATTATATTAGTAAGGTTATTATTACCGTTTATTTAATGGATTTCCGCGATTTCCCTTTACTTATATAACTATTATAGTACTATAATATTAATTATAAGCCTTTTCTCCTTTATAGTGCCTAACTTAATAATATACTTATATAATAAGAAAGAGTTAGTGTTGGAATCGCTCGTCTTGAGGATGGAAGGGATACACAATAGTAACCGGGAATTATAGGTCATACGCACGATGTGCATGCCCTGATTGGCTGGATTACTATGTCATGTGACCTAGGGTAGTACTATAGCTATAACACCATACTTCTGCATTATCCCCCTCTTTTCCCTTTAAATAATTACAACTATATAAAAATCAAACCTTTATTACCCCCCCCCCACGTTATTACTATAGTAATTGCACCCTGTGAAACCATTACTAATTAGTGGTTATTATAACCACAGATTAGCTAGGAATTAACAAAAGAGACAAACTTTTAATATAACATACTTATTTACTTAATTATATAGAATCCGTTGTTTATACTACCTAAAAGCAACTTTTTCTATTATTATTGACTTTTACTACTTATTTATAATTATTAAGAAGTTTCTTTATGGAATTTACCCCTTATTATTAATTTACTACTAGTTTATAATTAAAGTATGTTCTTTACTATCTATTACAGAGAAAACACTAAAAATAGCTTTAACTTCCACTACTAAAGCTAATTAACCCATTTAAGACTTCCTTCTTATAAAACTCTAAAAGTATTCTAACTACTTTACAGAAAAATAGGCTAAAGCTAATAAATAAATTAACCCTAAAAAAGCTATAACTTCCGAACTTTATAATAAATTTGCCTATTATATTAACTAGTATAAATCTAGTAACTAGTAAGGTACTAGGTTTCTGTTTATATACTAAAAAGACTTTAAAGGATAGAATGCTAATATTTTTAAAAAGATTACCCCTAAGGTCCGATAAGTACTTTAAGATATTCTTTAAGATTAAGGAATTAATATATAAGAAGGATTATAAAGACTAATTAACTATATACATGCTAATTTAGTTAGTATAAATAATTCTGTCTTCTTTTCTAATGGAAAGCTTTTAATAAAAAACAATACTATTAATACATTAATATTAATAATAACCTTACCTCCCCCTAACCCTCCTAACCCTCTTACTAAAGAAATAATAATAAAAATAATAATCCCCTCTCCCCTAAAATAACAAACTATATTAAAGAAAATTACTAATATAAACTAAAAAGCCTTAAACTCCCTTACCAGAGTTTATAATAAGGAAAACAAGTATTTTAGAGCACTTTTTAACTTTATATATTCTAAAGTCCTAATCTTTAAGGATATCTGTATAGTATAAGGAATTTTGCCTAAGTTATACCTGTTTACACTATTAATAATACTTATAGGCAATGCCTATAAGTATTACCTTAAGAAATTTAGTAGAAGATTTATTTTATTTAATATAATAACTAAGTAAATAAAAGAAAACTTTAAGACTAAAGAAAATCAAAAATTCTACTAAACATAATTCTAAGAGATAAAGTTTTATTATATTACAGCTAAAAATCTAATAAAAACTAAACTTAAATATTTAGAATTAATAATTTAATAGCTCTTAGATCTATTTAATAGTCTTTACCCCCCCTCTAAGAAAGATATAATCCTTAGGCACTAACTAGAAATATCTGTTTAAAATAGCCCTAAATTCAACCAAATAACCTACGTCTAAACTAATACCTATAAAGGCGTAGTTAGTAATATTTGCTGCTGCCTTACAATGAAAGATATAATAGAACCTGTTTTAAAATCATCTATAAGCTAATGGATTATAAGAAAAAGCAAGTATTAACCTTAAAACACTACTCTAAGCACTAACATAGTCTTGTTTACTAATTAATAATATTTACAAGCTTTCTAACCCTAAAATAAAGCTAGATCTAAGAAATGCTTTATTTATTATAAAAAAGGATATTAGTTAACTAACCATCCTGCCTTTAAACAAAAGAAAGCAAGAGAAACTTAGTAGAATAATTAAAGGTATAAATCCCCTCCTTCTGAACGCTAATTTCATGCATTCTTATAAGTATTTAAAGGTAAAGATAAAGAGTTATTACTTCTAAACAGTAGGAATAAGAATAAACATAAAAAGGCTGCCTAGAATATAGCATTTATTGCCTTTAAAGAAGAAAAGGCATAAAGTAATAAAAAAGCATAAGAAACCATCACGTTTATAACTTTCTTTATATAAAAACTTAATCCCCTTTTCTTTTCTGCCTTAACTATAAATTTCCTATAAGATAATGCCTTTAAACACGCGTTATTTATTAAAGACCCTTACGACTGTAATACTAATAAAACCACATAATAGTAGGTATTCCTTGTGGATTTATAATATACTGCAGAAACGTTTTATAGTATTCTACTAGATACTAAAGCAGCTGGAATTTTAACTACTAGCTAAGGTTAAGTCAAAGCCTTAATGCGCCTTATAACAGACCTTATAATTAAGCCTTCTTCTAACCAGAGAACTATTAACTTTAGTGCCAGAAGTGCGACCTTAAATAGCATTTTAAAACTTCTTATAATCTTTAGTATAATTTCTTTTTATATTCTTAATAGTACTATACCTTTCTTATATTTTATTATAAATATAAATAAAATAGGTGTTAAGCTTAATAATTTTAAGAACTTCCTTATTTAAGGAGAAAAGAAAGTACTTATTATTAGAAAATAAGGATATCCTTAGTAGATAATTAGTTCCTAAGAACCTGCTGTCTTTATACTCTTAAAAGCAGAAATTTACTAACTTTATTGTCAATTTAGCCACCCTTTAATTAACTAACTGTACAACCTTTTCACTAAGGCCGGTACAGATTTTAACAGAGGTGATATAGAAAGGATTACGCATGCCTGCTACTAATATCAGATAAACGCTAAGGCTCTTAGTAGATTTAAGTTTACTCTTAAAGATAATCTTAAATTTAATTATAAGGTTCTTATTAATATTATGTAAATTAATAAAAAGCCTATTCTTTATGTTATTAACTTAGTAACTTTATTTTAAGCTGCTTGCTTTCTTAGACCCTAATAATAAAAAGCTTAAGATATCTAGAATGCCCTTAAGGAATGTTAAATTAACACATATCTTAGTCCCCTAGACTGGATAGTCTATAATACTAGAAGAAACTTCGCTTCTAGCGAATTTAGGCATTTAGCTTAACTATTATTAATTAATATTAATAAAGTCTCTATTAAAGCACATAATAGCATTAGAAAACTTAAGCAATATTACGCCCCTCTTTAAAGAGCATATAATATTATTAAGACTAAAGCTTATAGTCTTCTCTTAAAAAAGCAAATACTTTAGATAGCTATTAAAGTAGTTAACGACTCTGCTGGCCTAAATGGCCTTATCCCGACCCTCTTAGTCTTTAGAACATATTTAAGAATAATAAACAATTCTTCCCTAAGCCTTATAGTTGCTTAAAAAGCTAAAATACTTTAAAAAGCAATAAACAAAGCAAGGCATAGGCTTATAAGGCGTTAAGTCAATAATGCCCTTAACACTTAAAATAGCCTAATAACCCTACTAATATATAATCTCCCCTTAAACTCTAATGTATTAGTTTATTATAAAAAAGGTAGATAAACTAGCCTATATAAGCTTCTTTTAATAAAAGGAAAGACTTATATTATTAAGATGCCTTATAGCCCTATAAAGTTTCGATTTATAGTTATTAAGCCATATATTACTTTACCAGAAGTAGAGACTTCTTATAAGGATAACTAAGCTTAAAATAAGGAAGCTACAGGAATAGCTTTAACTTCCTAAGAAGGGCAAGGCCTATGCCTAAACAACCCAGACTAGGAAAACACTAAGATTAATAAAATTATTTATAAGACTCCCCCTAATGAAATTGTTTATAAGACTCCCCCTAATAACCCTATGAATCTAATATAAAGAGGCTGTAGAAGACCTTAGAAATACCCTTAACCAGAAGCTTTTCTTATAGAGAAAGAAAAGGTAGATTTTTAACTTGTAATTAACCTCTGTACGTAAGGAAAGATAACCACGCCTAGAGAATCATTCAAACTCTCTAATAAGGCTAAGATTAACGCCCTGCTAGCAAGAAATATGTTTGAATTTATTTAATTTAACCCTTAAAAGCATGGAAGCAAGAGACTCTTTAGTTTATAAATAGTATATAAGGTTAAGGGCAAAGCAACTAATTCCCTATATGAAAAATCGCGATATATTATTTAAGGCCATAGTAACTATAGGAAAGAGGTTATCCTTACGCAGGCCCTAACGATTTAAAGAGCTAGCTAAAGGCTTATTATTACTCTTGCTTTATTATTAAAAAGAGAAGGCATTACGGCTTAGTTAAGGGATATTACCTAAGCATATATGTAGTTATAAACAAAGCTTAATTATACAATCCTTGTAAAGCTTTTAGCATAAATTGCATACCTCTACCTGCTAGATATTATTATGGTTGTAATAAAGCCGCTTTACGGAATTGCAGAAGTAGGCATGCATTAGTAGTTAACGTATTTTAATTATTATTGCTAAAAACTCTAGATAATTACTTTTACCTACGACCTATATCTACTTATTTCTTTAAAGGAAAGCTCTTATTTTAAACTTATTAGAATGTAAACTAATAACACGTTAGGCCTTAGCAATACTAAATTCTTTAATTATAAAGAAGTTAAGTTAAAAAATGCTAGATTTCTTGCAAAGCCAAAGCAATGCCTAGAGAAATCAATATTATTAATGTTTAATGGTTACATTTTAAGCAAAGCCAATGATAATACCTTCTTCCTATAATAAAAGGCATAAGGAAAGAAGTTATTAGAAGTTAACCAGGATAATCAAGCTTAATATATTAAGCAGAGGGCTTAAGGTGTATACATTACTCTTATCTGCTAACCTAAAGCCTCTTACAATCTTTCTATTACTGCCTAAAGTTAATAACCAGAACCTAATAATATAATAAAGCTTAATAAGAGGCTTAGGTAGCAAATTAATAATTAGACTTATGGACTTTATTATATGCCTCTCTTACTAGAAAATGCCTCCCTTTATGTTTTTATTAATAACTCCTTTACTAATAATAAAGACCTTAGCTTGCAACTTAGCTATGTAATTATTCTTAAAAATAAGGAAAAGAACATTAATGCCTCTAAATTCACGCTCATAGGCAACATTATAACCTATAGCTTTATAAAATCTAAAAGAGTTATAAGAAGCGCCTTAGTATTAAAGCTGTACAGAATAGTCTAAGGAGTTAATATTACTTACACAATAAGTACAACTTTAAGAATTATTACTAATTAATTAAACAAGCCAAACATTCTAATTATAATATATACTAACTCTTTTTTATTATATAAGTATATTATTAAGTTAGGCACTATAAAGGAGAAAAGGCTTATAATTAACATTATGGCACTACGATAGTTATATAAGCGAAAGGAAATCACGGAAATCTAATAGATAAATAGCTATAATAACCTTGCTAATACGATAATAAAAGCCTCTCTAAATAGAAGTCTTAAGACCTTTATAACTAAGAATAAGGCTTAGATTTAAGTAGAAGGTTAGGTAAATAGACTAGTATTAAGCATTAAAGCCAAAGCTGTTTAAGCACGTAATAAAGAGTTCAAATTTAATAAATCTAAATGCGAATGATTAATAGACTTTAAGGATACTCTAGACTAGGGAAAAGTCATTCATTTAGGTAATATTTCTTATGTATTATAACGTTGTTGATTTTTGCTTATTTATTAATTTTTACGGATTTTTTTATGTATTTTAGAGCGATTCTCTTTTTTAATAAAAAGAGAGTTTGCAAGTGTTAAAATCACTTGTCTTAAGAATGGAAGAGATACACAATAGTAACCGGGAATTATAGGTTATACACACGATGCATATGCCCTAATTAGTAATTTAACTTAATACGTCTTACTAACTAAAAGCAGTAGAGCGGAAGGTTTAAAATACGGAACACCGCGGATACGACGCGGTATTACGCCTAAAACAAAAAAGAAGCATAGAATCAGATTCCTTATTATTAATTACCCCCCCTAGCAATAGCGCATTATATAAGGGAAGTAAGCAGTATAAGGGGTATAATAATTAATAAATTTTTGTGTGGATCTGTAACTAATAAAGAATAAGGCACTACCTAGGAAGAAACATAATATTAAGGAGAGAATCCTAGAGTAATAGTAGTATAGGAAAAACTAAAGAATAAAATAAAATTACTAAAGAAATTAATAATAAAAGTTATTTTAAAGGCAGAAATAATAGAAGTATAGGCTTCTATTAGAACTTTTATATAAATTACTATAAATATAAAAGGGGAAATAGCCTAAGTAAGAACGGATATAGAAGGCCTATAGGCCTTAATTATAAAAGCGGTTAGTAGCAGTATAAAAACCACAGTTAAGAAGGCAGTTAAGGAGGTAATAAAGGCTGTTTATAGGACTGGATTAGCAGTTAGGGGGACTTAGGCAAATATTGCAGCTTGTGGAGTTATAGGGCAGAATATAACAATACCTTTAGCCTAAACAGAGGGTATGGCAATACCGGCCCGCTATCACCAGGAAGCACTAGTAAAGGGAAGCATTATTAGTAAGGTAGTTAGGAATAAATTACTAGGAGAGATTATAAAGGCAGTAAACAGCACTATTAGTATAGAGGAGGCAGTAGTAGCACGCTGATTGCAAAGTAAAGACATAGTTATTATGTTTATAAAAGCAGGGAGGAAATAAAAGGAAAACACGGCCTAGGTAGGAGTTGCTTTTAGACCTAAGGCGAAAGTAAACAGGAAGATGTTTAGTGTGATTATTAAGGGATTTCTAATATAATTAACAAACCACATTATAATTAAGGATATAAGGAAGAACATTAAAAAGGAGAATAGATTAAATATAGTAAAGATAATAGTATAAAAGCTAAGAGGAATAGTAATAAGGGCACTATTAGTAGTTAGTGTTAAGGGCACTAAGGCAGCGAACCGACTATGCTATAGGGGAATAGTATACTAAGCAGAGATTTTTAATGCTAAGCTATATAACAAAATGATCCACCTAAAGCAATATTATAACTACTATAAGATTAGACATATTACTAAATACTATAAGGAGAAAGCAAGATACAGCAGGTATGCTGCTAGAAAACACCCTAAGGGAGAGAGGACTTGCCTAATATTAACAGGCAAGGTATAGGAAAGATGCCTAAATTATATAGGGGCATATCCAGTATAGTCTTAACTGTGCTTAGTAAGCAATAAGAGATAGTAGCAGGCTAGGGAGGCTTATGCTATAAGGCTGCTGTTCTTCCACAACTATTAGTCGGAGGTCACGACAGCTACTATAAGCAAGGGTTATTAGGGAGAAGAAACCAGGGGACTAATAAAGAGGCAGCTAAGAGGAAGGAGCATATAACTAAGGGGCCCTTTTATAAGATAAACCTATAAGCTAAGATCAGGACAACAGAGACCGGTAGAGGAAGGTATAATACTAGCCTTTCTACAGCTAACTAAAGGGCTAAACAATACCAGAGCTAGCCCAACTAGGGTGCTCTAAAGCATACAATAGAGTACATAATTAAGGTTATATACTAGAATATACAGAAGAAAAGCAATTTAGTATATCTGGCGTTAGGGCATAACGTCAGCCCTAAGGTAATAGCTATCTAGAAACCAGGAGGCTATAACAGTATACCACTAAATCCATCTTAGAGATACTATATATTAGTAATATATAGCAGAAGAATAGCGATTTATATATACTAAAAGGTTAAGACAGGACTTTAAATTATAAAGAGGGGGAAGGATTAGTATAGTATTAAGCTATATAGAGTAGAGATATATAATATCTATTTCCTAGCTTATAAAAGGGAGTAGCAGACGCCTTTACAACACTTTACTAATACCCAGGCAAAGGGCTGGAGTGTATTTATAGGGGACTTTAACTAATATCACCCCTTATAGGACAGATTTAGCCGAATATCTCTGGGGCACAATAAGATGTTAGAATTTATAACAAGGTGGCAACTCGGCTTAGCTATGCCATTTAGGGAAGTAATAAGGAAAGAACATAGCAGCAGGGACAGCACTATTAACTATGTATAGACCACCCATAACATTAGTATTAAATTCATTAGGCCAGTGGAAATCGCCGGATCTGACCATATACCCCAGCTTATTAGCATTAGAATAAATAAAAAATTAAGCAATAGCCTAGGGTTAGTCCGGGGTTAAAGGACAGCAGACAAGAACCTTATTATAGCAGAGGCTTTAAATAGGCTTAAAAAGAAGGGGTTAGAGCTTTTGCTGTATAACTAGCAAGAAATCAATAACTATGCATAGTGGCTTACCTAATAGCTTATAGAGATAGCCAATACAGCAGCACCTAAGCGACCTTAAGGGCATAGCAAACTATAGCCTTAGTAGAATAAAAGGGTAAGGGACGTAATAGTAGAGGCAAGACATGCTAATAGGCAGTAGTAGTAATAATAGACATAGGAAGCATAGCAGGCCTTAACAGAAGCTATAAAAAAACAGAATTATATTATCTTAAAGAAGAAGAGAAGTAGCTGGTAATAGGTAGTTAGTAAGTTATTTAGGTCTAAAGGGAGTCTTTAGACCCTGGAGCGTTAGGCCTGGCTATAGAGTGGACTTCCTCCTAAAAGGCAACAGGTCCTACTACTAACCTGGCTAGGAGACAACAGCAGGGAGGAGATAGTAAAGGTTATATACAAGGGTAAGGCAAGGGTATTTACAGAGAGGTTCTTCCCTTTATCTGCGGCTAAGGCTTTAGGTTTAGAGGCAGAGAAGGGGACAAGATACTATAATAATAATTAGGCAGTTTTTGTGTTTATAGAGGAGGAAATTAAAGAGGTTATAAAGAATATAGTAAGTTAGAAAGCCCTAAAACCAGATAAGCTGCTAATAGGTTTCCTTAAGCTATATAGAGCGGCCTTAATATTGTGTTTAACATGCCTTGTAAATGCTTGCTATAGCTTAGGATATTATCCGGCCTCCTTCTAATAAGTAAAGGTAGTAGTTCTATATAAACCTAGGAAGTCCCCTAAGGAGTTAGGCAGACTGGGGGGGTAAAGGCCAATATTGCTATTAAACACAATAGGTAAAGTGATTAAGGGAGCTATTATAAGGAGAATTACTATTATAGCAAAGGAAGGCTATATACTACTAGACATGCAGATAGGCAATAGGGCTGGCAGATTAATAGAGATAGCACTAAGTATGCTAAAAGAGGTTGTAAGAACGGCGTGGCATTACTAGGGGATAGTATTATTACTATAGCTAGATATCACTAGGGCATTTAATACTATTAGCTATAAACGATTAATCTGTACTATAAAGGAGTTAGAACTGCTAGGGTAAATGGCCAGATAGGCACAGGGCTTTATATCAAAAAGGAGAGCATAATTAGCGTTTAACAGACGTATTACTAAGGAAATCTAAGTTACTGTAGGGGTTCTGCAAGGGTTATTAGCGTCTCCTATCCTCTTCCTGCTCTATATTATGCTACTATATTAAAGACTAGCAGCAGTAAAATCAACATTAACATTAGGGTTCTTAGATAATATAAACATTATAGTATATAGAAAAACAGTAAAGGAGATAAAAGTATAACTAGAAAAAGCCTGGAAAATATGTAAGGAGTAGTTAAAGGAGTATAGGCTAAGGTTTAACTTAGGAAAGAGCAAGCTAATGTACTTTATAAGGAAGAGGCAGGCGATTATAACAATAATCCAACTTAAAAAAGCAATAATATAACCGATACAATTAGCGCAATTCCTAGGGGTTTGGATTTACTAAAAGCTTTGTTAGTCAACTTATATAGAGAAGGTAAATGCTAAATTATTATGGTAGAAATTAGCGCTCACAGCGCTAGCTATGTCTATATAGGGATGCTAACTAGAGTGTGTAAGATCCCTTTATATACAGGTAATATAAAGCATAATAGCCTATAGAGCTGGGATATACCACACCCATAGCGAGCCAGAAGGGGTAGCACAGGGGGTAGTAAAGGCATTTATAAGGGAATAAAATAAATGCTTAAGGCGGGTTATAGGGGCATATAAGGCAATGCTAGTAATACTCTTAAAGACAGAAGCAGTAGTGCTGCTAGTGGATCTATACCTTAATTATGTTAAATAACAATTCTACTAAAGACTTAAGGATAGTAGCATAGGCAAGAAGATATAGCAGGCCTGTAATTTAATAGCATTATAGCTACAATACTAAGGAAGAGGCCGCTGACGTAATCGCTATAAGGCGTTTCCTAATGCCCCCCCCCCCCTCCCTAGCAGCCTTATAGCCAGACAGGAATTAGAGAGGGAGTGGGAAAAACAGTGGATCTAGCAGAGGTATAAGGCTTAGGTAAGAAGAGAATAGGCAAAAGCAACAGTAGCAGATAAGGAACCTAACTTTAAGAGCATAAAAAAGATAGCAAAGCTTTATAATAGCCTGCTTAAGTATAAATCTATAGCCCTAGTTCAGCTTTGAACGGAAAAAATAGGGCTAAATACCTTCCTCTATAACAAACAGGTGCCCAAGGTAACTTCACTAATATGCTAATACTAGGGAGAAGATAAGGATATCTACCACCTTATCCTGTTATGCCTAGAATATAACTATTTAAGACCGATTCTAGCAGTGCTTATAATAAGAGATCTACAGGAACTTAGGGCGGTGCTTAATAACAAAAAGCTAGCACTAAATATCGTAAAGTAGGTGCTTTTAACTAGGCGACTTCAGCAGTACAGGTTAGTAGAGGAGCTTAGTAAGGCATGGCAGATACGTAATAATAAGGCTAAAAAAGGGACCAAAGGCAATAAAAACAACAGGATAGAGAAGGAAGAGCTAGACTAGGAGGGGAGGTGCTTATAGGGGGTTTTTACTAATATACTAACCTTTTATATAAAGCATAACCATACTTCTGTTATTATCTATAGTTCCGGGGAACTGGTAGATATCTTATACTAATAGTTGGAAATAATAAAGACTTTATATCAGAGGCTTAGCGGGAGCTATATAGAAGAATATGGGTTTTCTCCCCTATTTTAGGGTTTTTCCTATATTAAGAAGTTAGTTGATGAACTAGTTAGTGGCTCTAGCTACCTAGCGTACATGAATAATATGCCCTAATTAGCTGGATTACTATGTTATATAACCTAGGGTAGTACTATAGCTATAACACTACACTTCTGCATCGTCCCCCTCTTTTCCCTTTAGATAATTACAACTATATAGAAATCAGACCTTTGTTACCCCACCCCCACGTTATTGCTGCAGCAATCGCACCCTGTGAAACCATCAGTTAGTATATATTATAATTAGGATATTTAGCTCATTTAATTAATTAGTAATAATGCTTAAAGTTATACTTATTATATAAGTAATATTAACTTCTTAGACTATTTTATATAGCTTTAATACTAAGGCGCTTCTTATAACTCTTTTAGATTTTATAGAGCTATAGGTTATATTATTGCCTATAAGCGTGAATTTAGAGGCATTAACATTCTTTTTCTTATTACTAAGAATAATTATATAGCTAAGCTATAAGCTAAGGTCTTTATTATTTATAAAGAAGCTGTTAATAAAAATATAAAGAAAGGTATTTTCTAGTAAGAAAGGCATATATTAAAGTCTATGATTTTAATTATTAACTTACTATCTAAGCCTTTTATTAAGCTTTATTATATTATTAGGTTCTAGTTATTAGCTTTAGGTAGTAATAGAAAGATTATAAAAGGCTTTAAATTAGCAGATAAAAGTAATATATATACCTTAAGCTCTTTACTTAATATATTAAGCTTAATTATTTTAGTTAACTTTTAATAGCTTTTTTCCTTATATCTTTTATTATAGGAAGAAGGTATTATCATTAGCTTTGCTTAAAATACAACTATTAAACATTAATAGTATTAATTTCTCTAGGCATTGCTTTAGCTTTATAAGAAATCTAGTATTTTTTAACTTAACCACTTTATAATTAAAGAATTTAGTATTACTAAGGCCTAACGTATTATTAGTCTGTATTCTAATAAGTCTAAAATAAAAGCTTTCCTTTAAAGAAATAAGGAAATATAGGTTATAAGTAAAGGTAATTATCTAAATCTTTTAATAATAATAATTAAAATACATTAACTACTAATGCATTCCTGCTTTTATAATTCTGTAAAGCGGTTTTATTATAATTATAATAACATCTAGTAGGTAAAGGTATGCAATTTATACTAAAAGCTTTATAAGAATTATATTATTAAGCTTTATTTATAACTATATATATACTTAGATAATATCCCTTAGCTAAGCTATAATGCCTTCTCTTTTAAATAATAAAGTAAGAGTAATAATAAGCCTTTAGCTAGCTTTTTAAATTATTAAGGACTATGTAAGGATAACCTTTTTCCTATAGTTATTATATCCTTAAATAACATATTATGATTTTTTATATAGAGAATTAATTACTTTACTCTTAATTTTATATACTATTTATAAACTAAAGAGTCTTTTGCTTCTATGCTTTTAAGGGTTAAATTAAATAAATTTAAATACATTTCTTGCTAGTAAAGCGTTAATCTTAGCCTTATTAGAAAGTTTAAAAGGTTCTCTAGGTATAGTAATCTTTCCTTATATACAAAGGTTAATTATAAGTTAAAAATTAGCCTTTTCTTTCTTTATAAGGAAAACTTCTAGTTAAGGGTATTTCTAAGGTCTTTCACAGCCTCTTTATAGTGGATTTATAGGGTTATTAAGGGGGTTTTTATAAACAATTTTATTAATCTTAGTGTTTTCCTAGTCTAGGTTGTTTAGGCCTAAGCCTTGCTCTTCTTAAGAAGTTAAAGCTATTCCTATAGCTTCCTTATTTTAAGCTTAGTTATTCTTATAAAAAGGTTTTATTTTTAGTAAAGTAATATATAGCTTAATAACTATAGATTAAAACTTTATAAGGCTATAAGGCATCTTAATAATATAAGTCTTTTCTTTTATTAAAAGAAGCTTATATAGGCTAGTTTATTTACCTTTTTTATAATAAACTTATATATTAGAGTTTAAGGAAAGATTATATATTAGTAGGGTTATTAAGCCATTTTAAGTATTAAGGGCATTATTAACTTATCACCTTATAAGACTATGTCTTGCTTTATTTATTACTTTCTAAAGTATCTTAGCTCTTTAGGTAATTATAAAGCTTAAGGGGGAATTATTTGTTATTCTTAAATAGGTTTTAAAGACTAAGAGGGTAAGAATAAGGCTATTTAGTCTAGCAGAGTTATTAACTGCTTTAATAGCTATTTAAAGTATTTACTTTTTTAAGAGAAGACTATAAGCTTTAGTCTTAATAATATTATATACTCTTTAAAGAGGGGCGTAATATTACTTAAGTTTTCTAATACTATTATATACTTTAATAGGGACTTTATTAATATTAATTAATAATAGTTAAGCTAAATACCTAAATTTACTAAAAGTAAAGTTTCTTTTAGTATTATAAACTATTTAGTCTAGGGGCCTAAGATATATATTAATTTAATATTCCTTAAGGGTATTCTAGATATCTTAAGCTTTTTATTATTAGGGTTTAAGAAAGTAAGCAGCTTAAAATAAAGTTATTAAGTTAATAATATAGAGAATAGGCTTCTTATTAATTTACATAATATTAATAAGGACCTTATAATTAAATTTAAGATTATTCTTAAGAGTAAACTTAAACCTACTTAAAGCCTTAGTATTTATTTAGTATTAGTAATAGGCATATATAATCTTTCCTATATTAGCTCTGTTACAATCTTTACTAGCTTTAGTAAGAAGATTATATAATTAGTTAATTAAAGGGTAGCTAAATTAATAATAAAGTTAGTAAATTTCTGCTATTAAGAGTATAAAGATAGCAGGTTTTTAGGAACTAATTATTTACTAAGGATATCCCTATTTCTAAATAATAAGTACTTTCTTTTTTCCTTAAATAAGAAGATTCTTAAGATTATTAAGTTTAACACCTATTTTATTTATATTTATAATAAAATATAGAAAAGGTATAGCACTATTAAGAATATAAAAAGAAATTATACTAAAGATTATAAAAAGCTTTAAAATACTATTTAAGGTTATACTTCTAGCACTAAAGTTAATAGTTCTCTAGTTAAAAGAAGGCTTAATTATAAGGTTTATTATAAGGTGTATTAAGGCTTTAACTTAACCTTAGCTAGCAGTTAAGATTCTAGTTGCTTTAGTATTTAAGAGGATACTATAAAACATTTCTATAGTATATTATAAATCTATAAGAAATACCTACTATTATGTGGTTTTATTAGTATTATAGTTATAAGGGTCTTTAATAAATAATATGTGTTTAAAGGCATTATCTTATAAGAAATTCACGGTTAAAGCAAAAATAAAAGGGGGATTAGGTGCTTATATAAAGAAATTTATAAATATTAGGGTTTCTTATGCTTCTTTATTACTTTATACCTTTTCTTCTTTAAAGGCAATAAATACTACGTTTTAAGCAGCTTTTTTATATTTATTCTTATTACTAATATCCAGGGGTAATAACTCTTTATCTTTACCTTTAAATACTTATAAGAATATGTAAAATTAGCATTTAGAAGGAGGGGATTTATACCTTTAGTTACTTTACTAAGTTTCTTTTGCTTTCTTTTGTTTAGAGACAGGATAGTTAGTTAACTAATATCCTTCTTTGCAACAGATAAAGCATTTCTTAGATCTAGTTTCTCTAGTAATCCATTAGCTTGTTGATGATTTCAAAACAGGTTTTATTATATCTTTCATTATAAGGCAGCAGCGAATATTACTAACTATACCTTTATAGGTATTAGTTTAGATATAGGTTATTTAGTTGAATTTAGGGCTATCTTAAATAGATATTTCTAGTTAACGCCTAAGGATTATATCTTTTTTAGAGGGGTAATAAAGACTATCAAATAGGTCTAAGAGCTATTAGATTATTAATTCTAAATATTTAAGTTTAGTCTTTATTAGATTTTTAGCTATAATATAATAAAACTTTATCTCTTAAAATTATATTTAGTAGAATTTTTAATTTTCTTTAGTCTTAAAGTTTTTCTCTATCTGCCTAGTTATTATATTAAATAAAACAAGTGTTTTGCTAAATTTCTTAAGGTAATACTTATAAGCATTACCTATAAGCACTATTAATAATATAAACAGGTATAACTTAGGGGAAATTTCTTATGCTATATAAATATCCTTAAAAATTAGAACTTTTAGATATATAAAGTTAAAAAGTACTTTAGAATACTTATTTTCCTTATTATAAACCCTAGTAAGAGAGTTTAAGGCTTTTTAGTCTATATTAGTAATTTCCTTAAATATAGTTTATTTTTCTAGGGGAGAGGGGATTATTATTTTTATTATTATTTCTTTAGTAAAAGGGTTAAGAGGGTTAGAAGGGTTAGGGTAAGGTAAGGTTATTATTAACATTGTCGTGTTAATAGTATTGTTTTCTATTAGGAGCTTTCTATGAAGAAAGAAGATAGAATTATTTATACTAATTAAATTAGTAAGTACCTAGTTAATTAGTCTTTATAATCCTTCTTATGTATTAATCCCTTAATTTTAAAGGATATTTCAAAGTACTTATTAGACCTTAGGGGTAATTTTCTTAAAAATATTAGTATTTTATTCTTTAAAGTCTTCTTAGTATATAAATAAAAATCTAGTACCTTACTAGTTATTAGATTTATACTAGTTAATATAGTAGGCAAATTTATTATAAAGTTTAGAAGTTATAGCTTTTTTAGGGTTAATTTCTTTATTAGCTTTAGCCTATTTCTCTATAAAGTATTTAAAATACTTTTAGAGCTTTATAAAAAGGGAGTCTTAAATAGGTTAATTAGCTTTAGTAGTAAAAGTTAAAGCTATTTTTAGGGTTTTCTCTGTAATAAATAGTAAAGAAGATACTTTAATTATAGACTAGTAGTAAATTAATAATAAGGGGTAAATTCTATAAAAAAACTTTCTTAATAATTATAAATAAGTAGCAAAAGTTAATAATAATAAAAAAAGTTACTTTTAGGTAGCATAAACAACGGATTTTATGTAATTAAATAAATAAGTGCATTATATTAGAAGTTTGTCTCTTCTGTTAATTCCTAGCTAATTTATAGTTATAACAACTACTAATTAGTAATGGTTTTATAGGGTATAATATGCTATAGTAATAATATAAGGAGGGGGTAATAAAGGTCTAATTTCTATATAGTTATAATTATCTAAAGGGAAAAGAGAGGGATAATGCAAAAGTATAGTATTATAGCTATAGTACTACCCTAGGTAATATAACATAGTAATCCAGCTAATTAGGGCATGTGCATTGTGCATATAACTGTTACGTGGTGGTATCGTCATGTTGTCAGTTGGAAGCAACTGTAGAGCTGTCATTAACATTATCATAAAAGGGTTATTAAACGCACCTATATATACTACTATTAAGTCATATAGTTAAGTATATTCTGTGTAAGTTATTGTTATTTATTCTTACTAGCTATATAACAAATCCGTTTTATATAGGTAGGAATCTGACATTGCAGATTATTTTGTAATAAGTGCCCCTCCCTTAAAGATAACTGTCCTGGTTATCCTCTAGATCTATCTAAACTAGTATTAATATATACAAAGAAAAACTTTTATCTGTAAAAAAAAGCAATTTAATCTGTAAAGTATCCTCCCTATATTAGTCCAGTTATAGCTAATTTACTGGAATTATCCTTATAAATATAGAAAATAATACAAAGAAAGAAAACTAAAGGTTCTATAGCCCCTTAAGACCTTAAGGTAATATAAAAGAAAACGTGTAATTAGTTAGGCCTATTACACCATGCCTTGCAGAATATTAGATCCCACCTGCCTAATGGCATTATATTATAGACTTTAGCGAATTTCTCCTAGTCTTAACATCTAAGAGGATACATCTAACTGGTTTATTACTAACATCCTTAGTCTCTTATCTGTTAGGAAGTTCTTTCTATAATACTAGCATCTAATACATTAAATTTAGTAAAATAACGATATTATATGCTGCTATTACCCTTTATACTAATATATAGCGCATATCTTAAAACATTTATCCTAGAACTATTATGTTATAGACTGATCTAAATACTAACCTTAGGTTAATAAAGTTAATCTTTATTCTAAAGTTATATAAGAAACTTATCCTAATTAATAACTTTAGGCCTAAATTTGGCATAACATCTGTAGTTACTATAAAGTGGCCTTAGATATTCTTTCCTCTTATAATACTTAAAATATAAAAGTTAAAAGTAGCTTTTTAGTAATAATAAAGGCTAAAGCTACTTTAGTAATAGGTTTTAGATCTTACTTCTCCTATTTTATATTAGTTCTATATTACTAAAGCCATTTCTTATTAGCTAGAAGTGATGATATTCTGGTATCTACATAGATTATATAATCCGCACTTTTATTATAAAATTAAATTAGGATTTTAAGAAAAGTGTTTATCTGTATCTTGCTATTTACGTTAATGCCTTATAGTCTAAATACTGTCTTAATTACCTAGTCTTCCTATAGACCTCTAGTTAATATTAGTTTTATTAACTTTTAAGTCCTTATATTCTCTAGAAAGTTAACTTTAGTTGTAAAAGCCTTAATAATTTCCTTTTCTTCCTCTGGCTCCTAATGCATTTTGTTATTAAGAGTTCTAGTATTACTGGTTTTTATAATTAGAGTTATAGGATCCTTTTAGTCTGAGGCTCCTTTTTCTTTTATAAGAAACGCTTAAATAAAGTTAGTTTTAATGCCTTTTTCTTTAGAGTTATAGTAATACGTTAGATGTATTTTATTGCTTTTTGTAATAAAATACATATTAATAAAGTTAGATCTGTTATTTTTATTATTATCTAGCAAGGTTCCTTCCCCTACTAGATAACATCTAGTGTCTGCTAGGTGCTATTCTTACTCTCTAGTGTCTAGATTCTTATCTAAGACTGTAACTTTATATAGTTTCTAGTTAGGATATTCCTAATATCTATACTGCCTTAAGAGGGATTAGTCTCTTCTTTTATTCTCTCCCTAGGATTTACCTATAAGACTATAGCCTTTATTATTTTTAGACTAAGGTTCTGTGTCTTTTTTATCCAGGTTCTCTTTCCTGGATTTAGGTTAGCGTGGTTTATTTTTGCTATCCTACTAAGGTTATAGTTACTAATCCTATTCACAGAATAATTCCCTTTAGCAAGCCTAGTCTTAATACTATACTAGTAGCCCTTTCTAATTGCCTTTTTAGTAATCTCTAGGCCTGCTTAATCTCTCTCTATTATACAGATAATAGGGATAGGGTTGGTAATAGAAATCTTATTAGAGCTAGTCTTTATATAGTTAATTTTAGTATACTTTTACTTAATTATCTTTAGGACCCTTTAAGTCTAAGGATTTATTTTTTACAAGGCGGGATTTTACTATACCTTTACCCTTTTCCTAGTAATAAGATTTTTATTATTCCTTGATTTCTTAGTACAGATTATAGCGTTTTCTGTCTACTATATTAAGGTATTTATTGCGCTTAGTGCCCTTAGTTAGATCTAGGCATAGCTTCTTTAGCTTAGGATATAACTTTATTTTAAAGTGTACTAAAAGCTATAGATCTGTTATCTCCCTGTTTGCTTTAATATACTAAAAGATTTAAGCTATAAAGTCCTAAATAAAGATACTATTTATAATATCTTCCTAAGTATACTTAGCCTGCTTAAGCTTTATTATTATATCCTCTGTCCTTATATAGAATTCTTCTTATATTACCTTAATAATACTATTAATACTAGTAAAAATTGTTTTTTTTTGGATTTGTTTAAGTATTATTAATACTAGGTCATTGCCTTTTTACAGAATAGTTGCTAGATATTACAAAGTAATACCGTCTTTTGGTTTAGTAGTGCTTTAAATAGGTACTCTTTTACTGCCTAAATCTAAAGCTTAGGATCTAAAAATATAGTAGTTTTTCCTTTATAAGAGATGAATTTATTACCTGTGTCTACTACATTTAGTTTTAGGTCTAGAAGTCTAATGTTCTAGATCTTCTAGGTTAAACTCACTAAACCTTTATCTCTAGGAGATCTCTTATAATTCATATTTTATACTAGGTCTTGCATTAGGTAGAAGGTATTACGATTATAGTTGCCTGGCATTTTGCTTAGTTAATTCAGTTAAGGTTCCTTAATATACTAGTGGTTATTACTATAACTACTTATATTATTACTATAACCACCTAGTTCTTTATTATAACCATTCTCTTATAGTAGGAACTATAGCATTAGATCCGCTTACTAGCTAGTATTGCTATATCTATACGGTCCTCTAGTGTATTCCCTATCTTATTAAGTAGCTAGATATCCCTATATATAAGGGTATTACTAGTACTAAGAATAGGTAGGGAAAGCTTTACTAACTCTATACTCTTAATACTCCTTTAAAACTTAAATACCTTACTAGAAACCAGTCGTTAGTAGGCCTTATTACTATACATCCCCTAACAGAAAACCTGGTTAAGGTGCCGATATTATTATTTAATAGGGAGGAAAAATACTGCCTCCTTTAGCATCCCTTTTCTATAACTATCTACCCTAGCCTCTAGAGAGCTTAAGTGCTCCTAGCTAAGGGAATTGCTAAGGTTATGGTAAAGCTAACTAAGGTTAGTTAAAATAGTTAGTAGGGATGTTAAGGTCCTTTAGTCTTTTAAATTCCTATTATATCTAAGCTATATCCTATTTATAAGGTGGGATATCTCTTACTGCCTATTAATATTAGAATTATAGACTAGTGCCTAGCTATGCCACCCTTATTACCCCTTTTAAGTTACTAGTTTTAACTAAGGCATTATAGGCTAGCTCTAGGTCCAGCCTCCCTGTTATTATATTAGCCCCTTATTATATCGGATTCTAGCTAATTAGCTTTAGTGGTATAAGTCTAACTAGTAGAGGACTTAGCTAAGAATTTATATCTCTTTCTATTGCTAATAATATTCGGAATATCTATTTAGCTAATATAGTATTTAACTTTTAGTTTATAGGTTTTTCTTAATTCTAGTTTAGAGTTTCTATTATTATAATTTATAACTAATAAAGCTATTAGGATATCTAACTTAGTATATTTAAGATATCCTTTTAAATTATAACTATTTATTAAGAGGATTTAGGTTTTACTAGGTAAGCAAGAAAACTTTCTATTTATTTCTATGTTTTCTGTATTACTTTTATTATCTTATATACCTCTTCCTGCGTTCTCTTAGCTCCTTCTAAACTATTTATAATCTTATAAGCCAGTTTAATGTTAAGAGGGTTTTAGTAGTCTAGTTCTAACTCCTAATAAGCTAGATTCTTAAATAACTTATTAGCTTTAGATAATGCAAGGTCCTTCTAATTCTTCTTAGTTAGTTTAAAGTCTTAGACCTTGGAAAAATAGGGTCTTTTAGGGGTTTAGCCCCTTTTTTTCCCTATTATTATTACCTTTTCTGAAGTTAGTAGGCATTTTACCCTTCTGGGTGCTAAATCCATTGCCTTATTAGAGTTAGTTAGATTTTTAAGTACTCTGAATATCCCTGTTAAATTTAATACTTTTAGTATCCTTATCTTCTTATTATTTTTATTATCCTAATGTTTAAAATAAGTAAAAGGCTTATAGTATACTAAATTTATATCTTCTAAAGATTCCTTACTTAGAACAGTGGTTTGCTTTAAAGGTAATATAATAGGCATATAAGAGACTAGTTCCTATGGTTCTTTACTAAATATAGGCATTTACCTAGTAATAGTATTACCTATTATATCTTTAGAAACATTACCTCTAAAGATTAAAACTATAGTTAAAGGGGTATTCCTAGCATTTAATAGTTCTACTGCATTTAAACTTTCTGGTTTTATAAGAGCAGTAGACCTAGAAGGTGGTTTCTAGTCCTTAAGTAAGGTTATTTATAGTATTATAGCTAAAGTCTATAATAGTTTATCTTTCTTAGCTTTTTTTAGTATAAACCTTACCTTAATAAGCTTACTCTAGAAGTTATTATAAGTTATGCTAAGATTTCTAGTTAGCTTCTATAGTTATAAGAAAAGCTAAAACCCTCTTTTAATAAATCTATATTACCCTATAAGGGAAAGGTCCTTAATCTTATTAGTAGTAATTACCAGTCTACCTCTTAGCCTAAGAGGGTTTAGATTCTATATAATATATTTATAAAGTTAATAAATATAGTTAATTTCTTCCTTAGTAATAGTTATATTTAGCACCTAGTAATATAATTCTTAGCGCTAACTTATTAATCTAGACATAAGTTCTGTGAGATCCTTCTTACCTCTTAGCTAAAAGCCTTACTTATAAGGTAGTAAATCTAATATTTTAGCACACTGCCTTACTTATTAATAATAGTAACCCTAGTACTTTAACTATAAAGTCTTATAACTATAAAGTCTTGCTTATTAGGAACTAGTAAATCTTATGTTATTAGCTTAAAGCCTTACTTATTTAATTACAGTAATCTAGTTATTAGATTTTAATGTCTTACTAGCAGAAGCAGTAAATCCTTAATTCCTAGCTAAGGCCTTGCATAAAGAATGCAAGTAATTACTACTAGTTGTTACGTAGTGGTATTATCACATTATTAGTTAGAAGCAACCGTAGAGCTGTTATTAATATTATTATAAAAGAGTTATTAAACGCACCTATATATACTACTATTAAGTTATATAGTTAAGTGCATTCTGTGTAAGTTATTATTATTTATTCTTACTAGCTACATAATGAATCCGTCCTATATAGGTAGGAATCCGACATTGCGGATTATCCCGTAACAATAACCCATAATTTCCAGTTACTATTGTGTATCCCTTCCATCCTCCAGACAAGCGATTCCAACAATATTATTAGGTTCTAATTATTAACTTTAGGCAGTAATAAAAAGATTATAAGAGGCTTTAGGTTAGCAGATAAGAGTAATATATATACCTTAAGCTCTCTGCTTAACATATTAAGCTTAATTATCTTAGTTAACTTTTAATAGCTTTTTTCCTTATATCTTTTATTATAAAAAGAAGGTATTATTATTAGCTTTACTTAAAATATAACTATTAAACATTAATAGTATTGATTTCTCTAGGCGTTGTTTTAGCTTAGTAAGAAATCCGGTATTTTTTAACTTAACTTCTTTATAATTAAAGAATTTAGTATTACTAAGGCTTAATGTGTTATTAGTCTGTATTTTAATAAGTCTAAAACACAGGCTTTTTTTTAAAAAAATAAGGAGACATAGGTTGTAGGTAAAGGTAATTATCTAAAGCTTTTAATAATAATAATTAAAATATATTAACTACTAATATATGCCTACTTTTATAATTCTATAAAGCAGCTTTATTATAACTATAATAACATTTAGCAGGTAGAGGTATATAATCTGTACTAGAAGCTTTATAAGAATTATGTAATTAAGCTTTATTTATAACTATATATATGCTTAGGTAATATCCCTTAGCTAAGCTATAATGCCTTCTCTTTTTAATAATAAAGCAAGAGTAATAATAAGCCTTTAGCTAGCTCTTTAAATTATTAGGGATTATATAAGGATAACCTTTTTCCTATAGTTACTATATCCTTAAATAATATATTATGATTTTTTATATAGGGAATTAGTTGCTTTACTCTTAATTTCATTTACTATTTATAAACTAAAGGGTCTCTTGCTTTTATACTTTTAAGGGTTAAATTAAATAAATTTTAATATATTTCTTGCTAGCAAAGCATTAATCTTAGCCTTATTAGAAAGTTTAAAGGGTTCTCTAGGTATAGTAATCTTTCCTTATATATATAGGTTAATTGTAAGTTAAAAATTAGGCTTTTCTTTTTCTATAAGGAAAACTTCTAGTTAAGGGTATTTCTAAGGTCTTCTACAGCCTCTTTATAGTGGATTTATAGGGTTATTAAAGGGGTTTTCATAAATAATTTTATTAATCTTAGCATTTTCCTAGTCTGGGTTATTTAGGCCTAGGCCTTGCTCTTTTTAGGAAGTTAAAGCTATTTCTATAGCTTTTTTATTTTAAGCTTAGTAATCCTTATAAGAAGGCTTTATTTCTAGCAAAGTAATATATAGTTTAATAACTGTAAATGAAAACTTTATAGGGCTATAAGGCATTTTAATAATATAAGTCTTTTCTTTTATTAAAAGAAGCTTATATAGACTAGTTTATTTACCATTTTTATAATTAACTTATATATTAGAGTTTAAGGGAAGATTATATATTAGTAGGGTTATTAGGCTATTTTAAGTATTAAGGGCATTATTAACTTATCACCTTATAAGACTATGTCTTGCTTTATTTATTACTTTCTAAAGTATCTTAGCTCTTTAGGTAATTATAAAGCTTAGGGGGGAATTATTTGTTATTCTTAAATAGGTTTTAAAGACTAAAAGAATAGAAATAAGGTTATTTAGGCTAGCAGAGTTATTAACTGCTTTAATAGCTATTTAAAGCATTTACTTTTTTAAGAGAAGACTATAATCCTTAGTCTTAATAATATTATATACTTTTTAAAGAGAGGCATAATATTACTTAAGTTTTCTAATACTATTATATGCTTTAATAGGGACTTTATTAATATTAATTAATAATAGTTAAGCTAAATGCCTAAATTTACTAAAAGTAAAGTTTCTTCTAGTATTATAAACTATTTAGTCTAGGGGCCTAAGATACATATTAATTTAACATTTCTTAAGGGTGTTTTAAATATCTTACGATTTTTATTATTAGGGTTTAAAAAAGCAAGCAGCTTAAAATAAAGTTACTAAGTTAATAATATAAAGGACAGGCTTCTTATTAATTTACATAATATTAATAAGGACCTTATAATTAAATTTAAGATTATTCTTAAGGGTAAACTTAAATCTACTTAAAGCCTTAGTATTTATTTAGCATTAGTAATAGGCATATATAATCTTTCCTATATTAGCTCTGTTAAAATCTTTACTAGCCTTAGTAAGAAGGTTGTATAGTTAGTTAATTAAAGGGTAGCTAAATTAATAATAAAGTTAGTAAATTTTTACTTTTAAGAGCATAAAGATAGCAGGTTCTTAGGAACTAATTATTTACTAAGGATATTCTTATTTCTAAATAATAAGTACTTTTTTTTCTCCTTAAATAAGAAGGTTCTTAAGATTATTAAGTTTAATACCTATTTTATTTATATTTATAATAAAATATAGGAAAGGTATAGTACTATTAAGAATATAAAAAGAAATTATACTAAAGATTATAAGAAGCTTTAAAATGCTATTTAAGGTTATACTTCTAGTACTAAAGTTAATAGTTTTCTAGTTAAAAGAAGGCTTAATTATAAGGTTTATTATAAGACGTATTAAGGCTTTAACTTAACCTTAGCTAGTAGTTAAGATTCCAGCTGCTTTAGTATTTAGAAGGATACTATAAAACATTTTTATAGTATATTATAAATCTATAAGAAATACCTGCTTTTATATGGTTTTATTAGTATTGTAGTTATAAGGGTCTTTAATAAATAATGTGTGTTTAAAGGCATTATCTTACAGAAAATTTACAGTTAAGGCAGAAAAAAAAGAGGAATTAAGTGCTTATATAAAGAAATTTATAAATATAAGGATTTCTTATGCTTCTTTATTACTTTATGCTTTTTTTTCTTTAAAGATAATAAATACTATATTTTAAGTAGCTTTTTTATATTTATTTTTATTATTATTATCCAGGGGTAATAACTCTTTATCTTTACCTTTAAATACTTTAAAGAATATATAAAATTAGTGTTTAAAAGGAGGAGATTTTTGCCTTTAATTACTTTACTAAGTTTTTTTTACTTTTTTTTGCTTAAAAATAAAATAGTTAGTTAACTAATATTCTTCTTTATAATAAATAAAGCATTTCTTAAATCTAGCTTTATTTTAGGGTTAAAATTATTATTCATGTACGCTAGGTAGCTAGAGCCACTATCTAGTTTATCGACTAACTTCTTAATATAGGAAAAACCCTAAAACAGGGGAGAAAACCTATATTCTTCTATATAGCTCCTGCTAAGCCTTTAATATAAAGTCTTTGTTATTTTTAACTATTAGTATATGATATCTGCCAGTTCCCCCGGAACTACAGATAATAACAGAAGTGTGGTTGTGCTTTATATAAAAGATTAGTATATTAGTAAAGAACCCCCTATAAGCACCTCCCTTCCTAATCTGGCTCTTCCTCCTCTATTATGTTGTTTCCGTTGCCTCTAGTCCCTTTCTTAACCTTGCCATTTTTTAGGGTTAAAAAGCTTATAAATATTATTAGTTAGTAAATAAGACTATATTAGTTCTTAGGGTAGTATTTTAAGGTTAGTACTTACTTTCTCTTATAATCTATTAGCTTATAAATGATTTTAAAACAGGTTTTATTATATTTATTATTATAAGGTAGTAGTAAATATTACTAACTATGCCTTTATAGGTATTAGTTTAGATATAGGTTATTTAGTTAAATTTAGGGCTATTTTAAATAGATATTTCTAGTTAGTGCCTAAGGATTATATCTTTCTTAAAGGGGTAGTAAAGACTATTAAATAGGTTTAAAAGCTATTAAATTATTAATTCTAAATATTTAAGTTTAGTCTTTATTAGATTTTTAATTATAATATACTAAAACTTTATCTCTTAAAATTATATTTAGTAGAATTTTTAATTTTTTTTAGTCTTCAAGTTTTCTTTTATTTACTTAGTTATTATATTAAATAAAATAAGTTTTCTACTAAATTTCTTAAGGTAATTGCTAGTTTCACAGGGTGCGATTACTACAGCAATAACATGGGGGGGGGGTAACAAAGGTCTGATTTCTATA